>JAQIXA010002544.1:0-17432 GCA_034699045.1 Nanhermannia cf. coronata Gr-Ori-00579 | reverse complement strand
CCTATTAGATATAGCAATGTAGACTATTAACCGTGTACCTACTAATAATATAGCAAAATTATAAGATAAATTTTTAATTTTTATATCAAGTAAAGATCTAGATATTTTTATACCTAGACATTTATTCATTTGAGGTTTAACATACAATGGATATTTATTTTAAATACATTTAATATGCATATTATGTAGGTAGGTTATAGCTCAAGCCAAAGAATCTTTCAGACTCTTTTGGTAAATCTAAAGTAGAGGTATAGATAAGAAACAGTTGAGAAATTTTAATTAAAATTTTGGGCATTCTGATTTTGAATGTAATGATATAGTTTATGACCAGAAATTTAACTGAAAATATCTTGGATCTATACTATTTGAGGTCAAAATACCATTTTTGTTCATATTCAAAAATGTTCAATTTTTTTCAAAAACGTGTTAAAACTATCCTTAGCCTACCCCTACTTTTGATAAATCCTAAAATCTATTTAAATCTATTTCTTATGGGATTTATGGAACCTCAAACTTCGAAATCAATTTTAGAAAATATCAATTTATCTTTAGAATTACTTTACATATCTTCTATTTTCTAAAACCTCATTTTTATAAACTTTTATTTTAAACTTTTGTCAAACTTTTATAACTAATTTTTATAGGTTTATAATGTACCTACTTAACTTATCACATCACAGACAATATTTTTTAAGATAATTTTCAAAATATCAGCCATAAGATATAAATGAGCTGCATGTACGGGTATATAAGTTTTTTATTAAAAAAAAAATATCAAAACTTGAATAATCAAAGAAATATCTAGAACTATTAATATTTAACTGTTAATGAACAGTTAATTAAATCCTAATATTACATAATCTGTAAGTTAGGTATAACCATATTTATAAAAAAGAAGATTTCTAGTATGTTTAGTCATAATCTTAAAATAAATTATAAGACTGTTGGCTGTTACTACTTTAATGTCCAGTCAAGATAAGATAAGTAAAAATAAAAGTATCCTTACCCACCCCGCATCCTTATTGTTTCCTTTATACTTGAAAAGTGTTTTTAGAAAAAAAAATCTTTTGAAACTTTTCTACTACTGAATGAAATAGTATTTTTTTAAATTAATTTTCAAATTCTTTAAACTTTTTCCATTTATGTAGGGTACTTTTTTTTAGTAAAATACAAATTCAAGTTTCAATCTTTTGTCAGGAATGTCTTAAATCCTCATAACTCGTTATATCATCCCCTTTTTACAGTTAAACATCTAAATTTTTTATGAAAAAATGAGTATACAAAGGCTGAAATGGACTTGCCAAAATGATTAAAATGGCTGGAAAATGACCGATTTACTGACCAAAATAGCCAAATAAGTCAGAAATGAAAAGATAATAATATACCTAAATAAAGAATTATAAGGATTTTTAAACATGGAAATTGTTAATTTTCAAATTACATATCTTATTTTAATTACAATCTTCTTGACTAAATAAGCATATTTTTCTGAATATCATACTTCAGCGTCAGCTGATTAATTGCCAACTCTGATTGTATTGTATAGCTTATGAGAACTGTTTAATTTTTGTCATTTAAGTCCCAGATAAGTATCTACTAACATATGTATTTACAAATTATTTCAAAATTGTTGAATTAAATATTGAAAAGGCTCCGATTTATCTCATTTCTATTTTGATTGAATCTACCACAATATTTTTGGTCTAACATTTCCCCGGTATAAAAATGACCCAAAATATTTTTAGTTTAGGTTAGGTTAGGTTAGGTTAGGATTTTTAAAAATTTGGCTAATTTAATAGGAGTATAGTTATACATACTAAAAATATCAGTATAGCGATAAATTCAATCAATATAAGGGTAAAATTAAATTCCAGCCTTTTATAAACAAAATAGGAGATTCCCATTGAGATTTTATTATAATTTTCTTTGTCCTACTTTCTCCATTTGGCTCTATAGCTTTCATTATAATAATATGTAGGTATCTAGTAATTGAGGTAAATTAGGGATAGTTTGAATCAGTTTTTGGAATCTGGTCATCCTATTTCTTCATATGAACCAGTTGTACTTATGATCTGAAATTTTTATACCTTATACGGATATAACTATATCTAAACATATTCAAGATATTTTAATCAAATTTCAGGGTCAAAAGTACAACTGCTGGTTCTGCCGAAATAGGAGTAAGTCTTCTGTCTAAATTTAAAAAAGATTTTAAACTATTCGTTATCTACCCCTATATAAATCAAGCGTTTATAAAATAATAGTTGATTCTATTATTAGTTTATTTCCCTGAATATACTATACAAGATAATGGGAGATATAATGACTTAAATAATTAACAATGGACAAACCATCATGCTAGATTAGCAGTAAATATATCTGCAGTACCAATATAAACAGCTATAAACAGCTACCTTTTAGTTTTCATAAATCCCAACTTCTCATTTGGGTGAAATTGTGAAATTTGATCTGATTCTGTGAAATAAAATGCTTCTAAAACCATACCAAATACCATCATACTGCCATAGATATACGAACTATGAACCTGATACTTTTTATGGTTTTGGCTCAACACTTGGCTAAATAGATAAGCCCTAAAATAACCTCCAAAAAAGGTTAAATTACATAAGACTCATATAAGATACAAAAAAGATACATATGTGTATCCCGTTTCAATTTATATCTGACCAATGGGTGAGATTTTTCGATTTTTTATGCACCACTATGTGCTCTAGCCAAAGGTACACTTTACACTATATAGTTATTAGTGTTCATAAATCATATTTTTCATTTACAAAATTGTAATAAAATTTCTGAAAATTACTTTCACATATTATAACTAAACCACAATTTACAGGCTCTGATTTAATCTCATCCTTATTTTCGCTGAATATACCCCTATATTATTACCCTTGTATGAGATTATACCCAATTTTTTTTAAAATCCTAACTTAACCTAACCTAATATAAACAAAACTAAAAATATTTGGGTTAATTTTATACAAGGGTAAAGTTAGAACAAATATATAGGGGTAAATTCAATCAAAATAAGGATGAAGCTAAACTTTAGCCTAATACGAGTATAAAGTATACTTACCCTACTATCTACCTATGTGTATTATTTATATACCTAGTATATTTTGTTACTTATATTATTGTTTCTTATGGTATGATGCTTTTGATACTCTTAGCTCGTGTGAATTTGACTATTTAGCTAGTAACTGCGTAGGTAATATGATTTTATGATTGTAATTAAAATAAATAATAAATTAAATGGACAGTCACTTACGGGTCGTTTGGATCAGTAATGAACTTTGCAGCTGATGAATGCTGTCGAGCTTGTTTTTTATTCACAATTCCCATCAATTTCATCCATGGATTTGCACCACCATGACCACCAGCCATTGCCCCATGCATTTTGACCTTTTTTATTTTATACTATGGGGCAAATTAAAGTCTTCAAAATTTAGTCACTTTTATCAGTATTATGATTCAATCTAGAAGTCACTAGCACTTGAACTTTCATAACTGTAGCTTCATATGTCAAAAGTTAAAAGTTAAAAGTTAAAAGTTAAAAATTTTAGTTTGAGTATTTTCTAAAAAAGTCTAAATGGAATTAGCACATTACATTATAAATAAGGCACCATTCACTACTGAGAATTGAGGAAATTTTTGTAGTTTTTGCACCTTATATAGGTACTGAACAAGTTTTATAGAGTATATTAGTCATAAGTGTACTGGAAATATGTTATAAAGAAATCTAGCTGTTGAAATTTGAGACTTTTTTTAAGCCCTAATGTCACAGTTAATCAAAGTTAAATTGTTCATATAAAACTTAACCCAACTTTCACCAACATTTTATTTTCTTAAAATTATAAACTTTTTAAGATGATTTAATGACTAAATATTGAGATTTAAATTACTCTTGAGCTCCTAAAAGGCTTTATAATATGTACTTATATCCAGTATTTTATATCAAAGGGAAGGTACTATGTACAATATTAAAAATTATTTCAAAATTTTAAAAAATAAGTAAAATTGAGCCTTTTTTTGTAAACTTGTGTTCGAATTTTAAAAGTATCTTTCTGTCATTATTATTATGTATATTTTTAAAGTATCTATTTGGTATTCACATTTGCTTGTATATATCAGTTTCAATATTTCCAATATTATTTGGTCATATTTCTCCAAATATCTGCAAAAAAAACAAGTTTAAAATATAATCATATTTTATTATATTAGACAAAGTTATTTGTATAAATTCGAGTACTTTAACATAGTAGTAGTAAAGAGTTTGAAAAAATATTTCAACCTGACACTAGAGTCAAATAAAATTTGTCAAAAATTTTCAAAATTTTCAAATTTTGGATAAAAATTTCATGGAAAATTATCTAAGGATTACAGATTATTATTTCTAAATTATCCAAACTAAATATGTAGTAGAGAATGGTTATAAAAATGCAAGTTTTTGACTAAAATAAATTCACTAAAGCAAATGGGTTTCATATCTATTTTTAATGACTTATTAGTTTAATTTCATCCCTTTTGACTATTTCTCTATATTTTTGGCCTAACTTTACCCCTGTATGAAATTAACCCAATTTTTTTAAAATATCCTAACCTAACCAAATTTAACTTATCGTTAAACTAACTACAGATATCATACAGTGCATTGGCAAAATTAGGCCAAAAATATAAAAGCAAATTCAACCAAAATAGAGATGAAATCAAACTTTTTTTATCGTTTCAAACATAGTATGTATAGGTATGTATTGAAATCCTAGCCAATATTTTGTCATCTGACCGAATTTCAGACTATTTTTGCGTAGTGATATTTATAAAAAAAACTATTCAAGTTCTACTATTTCTACTATTACTTATGAATGGTAGGATTGAAACTTTTTTTTAACTTAAAATGCCTACAAATAGACTACATATTATCTAGAATTTGTAACTTGTAAGTATGTAGGTACATATATACTACGAGTTCTATCCTACAGTGGTGGCTATGAAACAGTACAATATTTTTCGGTTTTTTTTAAATATTTTAAACTATTTGAGACCTGAGTAGGATATAAATGAAATGGAGACTCTTTTTTAAAGAGTCAAAAGACAGGTTTTTTTATATTTTTTTCATAAAAAAGTCTATTTTGTAGTTCAAGATATACATTTTATACTCAAGTAATACAAAATATACTGCTTATAAAAGTATCTATTTTATATGTACAAGAGTATATTTAAACATTTTAAAAAAACTTAGTACGATCCTATGGGACTTGCTGAATTTAAACTTATAGATCTTTTTGGGCAAAGCTTTATTTCAATTACTTGTATACATTTACCTACTTAAGTACGAGTATATTTAACTTAAATAGTGAGTCTTTTTTTAAAAAACTTGAATAATTTCATACAATATTGTACTACATAGCATTAGATAATATTCTAGGGGTAATAGTTTAAAAATTCTGAGAGAACTCGAAAAAAATAAAGATCTTTGTATTTGAATATGAAAAAATATTTTATTTTTTGTCAAATTCATTTAACTTGATAGAATCACTATTAGTTATAAAAGTGTTCTTGCGATTTTTTTAAATATTTTTTGAAAATATAGGACTACGATTTAATCACCTCCCTATTTTGGTTAAATTCACACCTATATTTTTGGTCTAATATTACTATTGAATGAAAATTTCATACTTGGATCAAGTTAAACCAAAAATATCGGGGTAATTTCAACCAGAATAAGTATGAAACTACATATTGAAGGTTACCCTTTGTAAAAGACCTAATTTTTAAATTTAAACTTATCAGTAGTCCCCTTTTCTCTCGGTATATTACAAGCATGAAGGTAATAATAGTAGGTATATGTAAATAACATTAAAGGAATGTTAGGCAAATTTTTTGAGGAAAATATTTCAAATAAAAACTTGCTTCTGTCGTTGATATATTTTTATATTTAAAAATCTAAGCATATCTTATACTTTGAAAAGTATCAGTAGTAGGTTTAAAATCAAATCGTGCAAAAATAATTGAGACAATTTACTTAATTTTTAATACAATATACTTAAATAAATAGTCTAGAATAAGTGCCCCTACCTAAAATGTCTAAAATTCTGAAAGAATGTCATTTGGGCCAAAAACAGAATCGATCCATTTTTTCTTCTAATTTCAAAGCCAAAGACAAAAAGAAGAAGATTTTTTATAAATAAAAGATTTTTGCAATTTAAACAGATTTAACTAATTTTTTTGATTTACAATTTTAAATACTACTGGAATTTAATTAACTGTTTATTGACAGTTAATTATTAGTTATTAAAGCGAGCAAAGTGTTGAAGACATCACAAATTAACCTAATTTTTAAGGTTAAAGCTCAAATTTTGGGTCAAACGGACGGACTTCAAATTTGGAATATCTGTTATCGATTACCCCAGTTTATATATTAAGTATAAAATACTGTTACATAGTACTTAATATACGAATAGTATTGTATTTTTAAGATATCTTAAAGTTCAAGTTTAGCAGTTTAGATTTATAATTTTGTCATGAAATAGATAGTTGAGATTTAGATAAGAAATTAGCTTTTAAAATGATAAATATGTCTCAACTTTGCTTGGTTAAATGAGCTAAATCAAATTTATTTATCTAATAGGATTTTTCATTTGAGGATATTCATAAGATAGAGAATTCAAATGTACACAAGTAGATATTACAAAATATACTCATTTAATTTAGTAAGAATTATGATTTTATGAAGATATTTGAACTTTAAAACTTTAAAATCAGATTTTATATACTTTTAGATATACTTCTAGTAGGGTACTATGTATGTGAAAGAAAATAATGAAACTTGGCTTTTGTTTATAGACTCAAATCTCTGTATAAAGTACCTTATCCTTTTCTACTAACCTATATCAATTTACATGATGTACCATAAGTGTACCATTGTACCATAAGTTCTACAAAATTCTATACCAAATTTTTAAAAATTTTATTTTAATTTTGAAAACTTTCTCTAATGGATATTTTCGGATTATAATAGGCTTTCTGGCCTTTATATTATAAGGAATAGCATAGTAAAGGCCTAAAAGCCGACATCCTTTACATAATATGAATAAAGGGATTTTAAAAACTGATATTTTGTAAGCAAAGTTGAAAATTTTTGAAAATTTCGGCAAAATTTCATTTAATATTACATATTTGTACCTATATGTTTGTGTTTGTACCTATCATCTCAATATAAATTTATAGTTCCTTCCATGCAGGGTATCTTTATATTTAAGAAAACACTCTTATAGTAGCAGGTATAAGATCTTATAAATCAGCCCGAAAAACCCAATTATGGCCTTAATTTCACAAGTAATTGTAATAAATAAATCTAAATTTCGAAGTAAAATTCGATATTCTTAGCATTTTCTATCTCTTGGATATAATCTCATCCCTATTTTGGTTAAATTTACCCCTATATTTTTGGTCTAACTTTACCCATGTATAAAATTGACCCAAAACTTTTCAAAATCCTAACTTAAGCCTAACCTAATCTAAAAATATTTAGAGTTAATTTCATAAATAGGTAAAGATAAGACCAAAATATCGGGGTAAATTCAACCAAAATAGGTGTGTATCATATCCTATTGATTAAATCAAGAAATTCTTCAAACTAACAGATTGAACTGAAATCCTAAATAAAATCCATCATCTACCGATATATGGTATTTTTATGAATAAAAAAGTGCTTTATACAGGTATTTTACCGTACAGTACCTTGATATTTATACGGGTAAATGAAAAAAGTTTTAAAAAAAAATCTCTCTCTGTAGTCTGTAGGCGATTTTTTTCAGCTCACTCACGTTCTTTGCCAAGTACCAAGCACTTTTCTTATCCTCTTTTTCCCCCTCATATAATAATTTTTCTATTAACAAAAAAGCACACTGCACTTTTTTTTCTCAGTTTTTTTTTGTACTCATTTGATATTAATTAAATATAATCTGAAATCTTGTTAGCAATTCGTACCCCTTTTTATTAAAACCCATCAGTAGGTAGGTACTAATATAGCAAGTATCAGTGAGTTTATAAACTGGTAAAAGCAAACAAGTGTATTTCCCATCATATATACGTATATACTTGTACCTACTAATAAAAATAGATCTATGTCTCGATTCTAAGCATTCAATATTTCATAAATTTCTCTAATAAGTACTACAGTAAAGGTATCCTAAACACCAAAATAACATGAGAAATTCGAGCTTACCGGCTTGTAAAATAGGTGCATTTTTATTGTAACTGTTTAAAATCTGAGAACCTCTATACTGTAGGTACTAGGTAAGCCAAAATTTCAGAAATATTTCAATCAAAATCTTTAAGTATGTCATTTAAAAATTCTAAAAATGTGCTTTTAATACCTCGATATTTGCAAAATCTTAAAAATTATACAAGTATTCGTATATCTATTTTTGAAATCCTAGTTTTTTCTCCATTTGGTTAACAGTACAATCAGAAATATAGGATTTAAAAAGATTTAAGTTTAATTTCATCTCTATTTTTGTTGAATTTACTCCTATATTTTTTAGCTGTTATGATAATAGGATATTTGTTAATATCCTGTATGATATTAACCAAAATATCTTTTATAGTCTAGTTTGTTAGATTAGATTAGGTAAACATAGGGGTAAGTTCAACCAAAATAGGGATGAGCAGATTTAAATAGAGCCATTTAAAATTTTTATTTCTAATTGCAATATTTTGGAATTTCGGCAAATTTTTATGTAAATTTTTTCAAATTTTACTGAAATTTTACTAATTTTTAAGGTTCTCTCATTTATAGAGCTATTTTATTTACATTTAAAGGATCTCTCTTTTTATTTGAGATTTTCAAAATGAAGTTTTTTAAAATGAAGTTTTTTATGTGTTCTTTTTTTTCTAAAATTTTTTCAGTCTCATTTGAAACTCCATTTAAAATCTTCTAGGTTGAGGTGAAACATAAAAAAGGTTGCCCCATAAAGTGAGATATTGGTATTGGCCATATAAGTAAGAGATTTGGGGCCAAAATTTTGGCTCGGTTTTTGCGAATAATCGTGTGCATTTTTATTTTTATATCAATTTTACATTAATCCAAACAATACCTATTCTAATTCTTATATGTACATATATAAATGTACCTACTACAGAAATACTACTCGTAGTATTTAGGATTAGTACACTGATACCGTCAAAAAATAATTAAAAAATTCAACAAAAGAGTAAAATTCAACGTAAAAATAATCAGCAAAATTGCATACCTTTATAACTATATATCACTCTTCTAATATCCAATCACAATCACAATTTCACAATCTCAAAAAAAACTTATAATCTCACAGTAGCCTACTAAAGGGCATATAGTTTTTTATAATTTTATCCTCATATTTCAATTTCAATCCATTTTTCTTACACAAGAATAGCACATTTTGACACAAATCACGGTTTTTTTTTATCGGTTTTGGATATTTGGAATTTTGCACAATATAGATAGATATAGGTACTTTTAAATAAAGGCAACAAATACTGGTACTGGTATTTATTTAATCTTATTATAATGGGGCCAGATTTTGAACTTTAATATTTAGTAATTGGATAATAATTGAATATTAATGGTTATGTGTTTAGTGTTATTTACAATTTGTATGAGAAATGACAGGGGTTTATTATTCGTAATTTTAGACTTCTTGCTCCGAGTTTTCGGCGATGCTTTCTCGGCGATGTAATACCGACTAGGTTGAAAAACCCAAGTTTTGCAAACTACAATCGAAATGCAATGCAAGCAAGCAAGCAAGAGCTTTTTTGAATGAGACTTTTTGAACTAGCCCAATATATAAACCATATATCTGTAGTTTGTATAAGGTTTATCACAGACTTTGTATTTCTATGTACTATTTGTGTTTATATTATTTCCCTTTAATGATATATGTACCGTATATATGTAAATGTAGTGTAGAATCTACGATTGAGAGCCAATTTGTCAAACAAAATCTTTGTCGAATCAGAAATTTTTCCAAGTGTCAAAGACCAAAGGTATTCAATTTTGAATGGTCAAAAAATCTTGATTCTGAAAGCAAAAAAAGTATGCTAGATTGCTAACGAATTACCTATTAAAAAAGTCCTTAAAAATTTTGAAATTTTTGCCAAATGTCAAAAAATCTTGATTCTAAAGCACATTTTTTCAATATTTTATAAAAAAGTAAAGTACCTAGCTTTTTGAATCTTTTTAGTCACAGTTTTTGTAAATTTTGATAGTCAGATTGTTTAAAAAAATTAATATACCTTAGATCATATAGGTATAAGGATCAAAATTCGTAATTATATAAAAAAAAGTCTGCTTTTAAAGCTTTCAATCTCTTTTGAGTTATAATTTTCGTTAAAATATTGTACTCGTACCTATTTCAGACAGAAATTTCTGTTTTACATACATTTTAAAGGCTAAAACTTTTTGGATTCTTATTTGAATATATTGTGAATTTTGGTTTATTTTTTGATTCAAGGTCTTTTTTGCACTTTTGCTCTGACATTTTGAACAAATTTGCTGGAATTTTAGTATAAGGGATCAGTGGAACTTCAAAATACAGATTGGCTGACTTAAAATACTTCACTATTTATTTACTACATATTTAATTTAGGTATAATTCTACAATATAGAGCCTTCTGAAACTGAATCCTTCTTCCCTACTTAGGTATACTATTAGATACACTATTAAGTACTATATACAGTACTTATAATAGAGTACTTATGCGAGCGAAGCGAGCACTTACTATTCAAATTTGATTACACATTATCCCTACTTCTGTTCGCCTGTTTGTTCGCTCGATAACTCTAAAACTATTGGATTGATTTAAGCCAAACTCGGCATGAATGTCACAATTATAAGGTCTAGTTGTGCCATTTTGACAAAAAATTCAAATTGCCCCATCTATCCTTTGGGGTACTATCATGTTAATCAAATGGTAAAAAATATTATAAATAAGATTTAAGTTGCCAAAAAGGTTAATCGATGGCTATGATACCGAATTTGATATCCGTTTGACCAGAAAGTTGACCTTCGGTCCCGAATAATTGGATAACTAAGATTCCTTCAACGCTTTACTCGCTCAATTAATAATTGACCAAAGAGTAGTTTATTAAATCCTAGTGTATAATGTTAGGATAGGATAGTATAATCGCATTTCTCTTTCAAAAACGGCGGATTTAAAATAAAAGTCCGTCTACTAGACAAACAATATTTTCCATGAGATTTAAATAGACAAATGAGTAAGTCAGTATATTCTTAATAGTACCCTACTTACATGTCTACTTATTTTTAGGATAACTTTTAGTTCTACTTTTACTTACTTATTACTTGAAAAGTATTTTGAGCAAAACTTTTACCCTTATTTAAATCAATATTTATTCAGAAAGTCTATCGAAAATTATTTGAATTAATGAGAATTAATTTTTAATTTCCTTTTACATAGATATCTTGTATGTAGAATTATGCCTTACTATTAGTTATTTATCCAGACCCTACAATTTGTACAAGATTCTTAATTATCTAAATGTTTAAAAAAAATCAAAAATTTCGGCCCAAAGAAATTCGGGCTTTTGTGATGTTTTCTACTATGTACTTTGCTTGATAATTTCTAATAAATTGATTAATAATGTCTAAAATATACAACTAACCAGAGAAATGGGTAGTAATATAATAGTAATATGTACCAGCGAATGGCTTGAAAATCTCGGTTTTAATCGAAATTCAAAGGATATTTTCGGCTATCAAGCCTTTGTATGTTAAGCCTCATATAAAGGCCAGAAAGCCCATTATAACCCGAAGATATCCTTTGCTAAATTAATTACAAATTTTGGCTTTAAAAGCAAGAGATCAATTGCAGATCTTCAAAATCAAATTTATTGAAATATTTACGGATCAAATGTAGGTTCAATTTATGATTTTATTCCATCAGCTAATTATGTATACAAATATATAGTACCCTATACATATAAATTTAAATTAAGTTTATTTTCATCCCTATTTTCGTTGAATTTACCCCTATATTTTTAGTCTACCTTTATATCTGTATGAAATTTTAACCCAAAATTTTTTATTTAGTTTAGATTAGCTTAGGTTAGGTTGAGATTTTTAAAAAATTTTGAATTTATTTCATACTAGGGTAAAGTTAAACCAAATATATCGGGGTAAATTCAACTAAAATAGGGATGTGATTAAATCGAAGCCTTTTTTTCACCTACTCTGTATTGGTACAGTATATATTTGGTCTGCTCTGCATATCTGTGCACAAGTGTACAAGTAAAATATTATGTAGAAAATTTTAGGTTTAATAAAACTATTAAAAAAGCATCAAAATATAGGTTAAAAATCAGCTTTTCAAGATTTGTAAGTCTTTTCAGTTTCATGCATCGTTTGCGACTTTTCATTTTTCAAACTCTTAACCCTAGCAGTATATGAGCCCTAGTATTATACAGTAGCTGTGTATGCAAATACCAATGTGGCAAATTGTTTGTTTCATTTCACGTTTCCCAAATACTTTGTATACCTAACATGTGTACTATAGTAGTACAAGCAAATACATGAGTATCTTTGGAAAAATCTATGTAAGTATGTATCAAGTCTCAAGATCTTAAATTCCATTATATATCTGTAATTGCTTAAATTACTCAATTAAAATGCCTAAATTACTTAAGAGAATAGTGTAGGAAATTAATTGAAATGACAATCAAATACTGCTTAAGACTATTTACAAAATTCCTCAAGAGATTTTGAAATTTTTTACTTTAGATTCCTACCTATGTATATCCAATTTCTTTTTTATTTTCTAAAAAATTCTTGTTTTTATTATACAAGTTGCAAACTACAAATCTAGATAATTAAAGATGCACTTGTTGTAGACGTTTTTAGCAGGTATGTTACATACCGTATGTATATCAGTTATATCAAAAATATTGGATAAATTCTACCAAAATAGGGATGAAATTAAACACAAGTCGTTATTTTTATCATTTGAATTTTGTAGATATATTTACTACGACATATATCAACATATTCTTATGATAATACTCCGTATTCTTGAAATTGTAGGTAGGTTAGGTATTCATGTGAAATATAAAATGTTTTTTAGAAAAAAAAACTGAAAGCCATTACCATCATTAAATTAAATGGAAATTTTTATTTATAAAAGGAATTCTAAAATATACCTTCCAACTATACAGGGTTGGTCATCTAACTAACTACTTCAAACCTTAACTTGTATTTTCCAAAAATTGTAAGATACTCGTTACTTGTTACTTGACTGATTTTACTTAAATTGCGTACAATGTAACCCCCATTATATAACTCACTATATAAATCTACAAAAAAAAATTTTGCAAATTTTTTCAAAAATTTTTGGTTAGATTTTAGATGGGAATTTAAACTGATCTTGACAACTATACAAGATATGTGAAATAAGAGTATACAAGGGTATTTATACATCTGCTGATCTTAAATAGGGCACAAGGGATTGTAAAAAAAAAGTCTAATAATGACTTTCAAATCCATTGCAATTTATTACCGGTGTAGATACACTTATGTTCCAAACAAAATATTACTCAATAAAACACAAATTACCAATATGTACATGTTCATACACATACCAGTACAAGTAACTATTATGTACCAGTCAGTACCTGCCTTGCCTAATGGTAAGTATATAAAGTTATAAGGAAATGTAGTACTACAGTCCAAGAAAAATAATATTGCCAAGTAAAAATGGATTTAGATTGATATATTGTTACTTACTTACATACATATATATAGGTAGGGTACTTATTTATACTGCATACGTGAACAAGTTCAACCTAAAAAAATCTATTTTTAATTCTTTCTTGGTTTGATCTTTGATCTTAAAAAAACTAGATACTAATAATATCTATAATCTCAAAATCAGTAAGTATGATCTAGTCATAGTGCAATTTAATTAATTAATTTGTAAATATTTTATAGGTTTTGCTTGCAGTGTATCATCATTTACTCATTATTTTGGTTGAGATTTCTTACTATAGACTAATGTATAAAAAGTACATTTTTCGAATTGTTATTTTAAGAAAGTAGACATATTGGGTAGGCGTGTGTGCTGACAAAAAGACAAAATGTCATCAAGTACATACCTACACCTACACCTACTACCTACTTAATGTGCGAGCGAAGCAAGCATTTGCTTTTCAAATTTGCTTTCACTTTGTCTCGGTCTATTGAATTTGAAAATTACTGACATATTTTTACCAAACTTAGCACGAAAAGAACCATTATCGGGTCTAGTTGTGCCATTTCAACAAAAATTTCAGGTCACTACTAGATTTCATCCCTTTGAGATTCTGTGGAATTGAGGGAAAAAAATTCAAAATTAAGATTTATGTCATATGGTTATACAGTAGATTTATAGACCTAGACTCCTATTATAATAGCCACTTAAATCATACATATTTTTGATTTTTGATGACAAAAATTCCAAATTTGACCTCCTTTTAATCAGGATGTCGAACTTTAGCTCAGAAATAGAGGTATAATTTGCGATGTATTCAGCTCTTATTCTTAGTTCGCACAATTAATAATTTACTAAAGAGTAGTAAATTAAATCCTAGTACTAGTAATATTATTCATTTACACATCATTTGTATAAACTAAATAATTTAAAAATTATACTCCGTATACTTTGATGTAGGGTATATCAAATACATATACTGATATACTACTACACCAAAGAACCAATATAGGAATCCAAAATCTGAAATCACAATTTTAGAGATCAATGATCAACCTGATTCCTAAACCTGACATAAGAATTGTAATTCTTAGCTCTATATATACATATTATGTATTATAGGTTCTATCGCTCAACTCTTATTAATTCCTAATGAATATGAATAATAATATTATAATTGTAATTGTAGGTACGGATAGTAGAAATTTAATAAAAGTTATGATTTCATAAATTGTTCAAGATCTAAAAATGAGATCAAGAGCATCTTTTGAAAAAAAATTACCAGTAAGTAAGTACTAAGTAGGTACTGATATTACACTACTATGGTATAAGTATGGAAAAAAAGTTACTTTTAGATTTTTAGAAAATGATTTTTTTAAACCTTAACTCTGTGACAAAAATAGAACCTATAAATTCCCCGATTTATAGAATACTTTACATATTATTATGTACATAGTATACAGAATGCATACTATGCTCTACTGACTACTTGCTGGTTAACAGACATACTTAGGTACATTTTAGTATAATATTGTATACATACGTAAAACCACCACCTGACCTGACTCGCCGAAAAAATGAAACTCAACTTGAACCGAAAGTATTTATCAAAGTAGATGAGAGGAAGATGATTCAAGACCAAGACTAAAAAAAGTTTGATGAGATGATAATAATAAATAAATTCAAGATAAATGAGCACTTGTTCGTTCTTATACTTACTAACGTTAGTAGGTAATACTAATTACCTACTATGTACCTACTATGTACTACAACTACAGATATAGCGTTAGTGGATACCTAAAACTAATATTGGTTTTTGTAAAGGATAGGTAAAAGTTTAAAGGTTTTTTTTAAAACTTTTTGTAACTGCTTTTACTATTATTATTATTTAGTTATGCACTACAGTTATGTAAAAAGTTATCAGCTTATTATAAGAGTAGTGTCACAATTACAGTACATATGTAGCAGATAGGTAGGTAGATTAATTAATTAATTGTTGGATAAGCAGGCTATTTATATTTAATCGGCCAAGTCCAGTCAGTCAGGTCAAACAATTCAGATTCAGAGATACAGAACAGAATAGGTAAGTCTAAGGATAAGCCTAATAGGTAACCATTACCATTAGGTAACTGAGTTTAGTTATAGTTAAGCCAAGTCTCTTTAAATTTAGATACTTACTATACTTCTACTTCTAACCTCTGAATCTGAATCTAAAAATAAGTAAAGACCTTTTGGATTTTTCAGAGCTGAAAAAAATAACCTAAATAAAAATATCCTTATACCCCATAATTTGTAAAAATTCACAAAATAAAGTAGGTAAGTAAAGTCGCGGAAAAAACTCGGCTCTGAGGCTCAGCTCTGATCATCTTGATTGATTTTTGTTTCATTCTCATTCTGAAATTCTGTTCTGTTTCTGATTTCAATTCTGGTCCGGTTCCAGTATTTCGTCACTTGACTTGCTTGACGATTGACGAAATGGCCAATTTTTGTTACCGGAAATGGCCTTACCTAGCATCTGGATATTCTAGGACTTTAAATTCGATCGTTCAAATACAGAGCTCATAAGTCAGAAAGAACTTACTGACTCGGACCTGGACTGTCCTGGGCCTGGACCTTATCAATTTTTAAGATACAGTACAGGATAAGGCAAGTGCTATTTATTTATATTTATACATACATATTATATTTAACTATAACTATATTATAATTAAAAATGAAAATGAAATAATGATTACATGTACAAGTCTCTTAGAAAGTTTAATTGTGTAAGTTTGTGCGAAAGGATATCTTCGGTTTCCTGGCCTTTGGCTATTTTTGCGTAAATTTTTTTCCACACAAATAAAAACTTTCGTATTACCATTAAAATGCATATTAAGACTAGATTATGTCATATTTAATTAAAATAACTATTTTTTTAATTACAATTAACTTTATAATTAGATTTTAGCATATGCTAAAAATGTATGTATCATTTTGGTCATTTTGACCATGTTATCGATCGAAATCTTTCCCAGTTTTTTAGGAGGCTAGTAGTTGGACTTAAGGTCAATAAACCTATAAAATAAAAAGTGTTTTTATCGATCCCTTAAGGGCCGATATTTATTTTACAAAAACATGCTGTATTCTATATATGGTATCTAGGGCCTCCAGTTTTTGGTCATTTTGAAACTGTTTCCCATCAAATTCTTTTCCAGTTTTTTAATAGGATGGTAGGAGGATTAAAGATCAATAAACCTATAAAATAAAATTTTGTCCTTTCGACCCCTTAAGGGTCGGAATAATTTTTACAAAAACATACTGTATTCTCTATATGGTATATAGGGCCCCCAGTTTTTGGTCATTTTGACACTGTTTCCCATCGAAACCTTTTCCAGTTTTTTTGTAGGATTGTAGTTGTATTAAAGGTCAATAAATCTATAAAATAAAATTTTGTCCTTTCGACCCCTTAAGGGTCGGAATAATTTTTACAAAAACATACTGTATTCTCTATATGGTATATAGGGCCCCCAGTTTTTGGTCATTTTGAAACTGTTTCCCATCAAATTCTTTTCCAGTTTTTTTGTAGGATTGTAGTTGTATTAAAGGTTAATAAATCTATAAAATAAAATTTTGTCCTTTCGACCCCTTAAGGGTCGGAATAATTTTTACAAAAACATACTGTATTCTCTATA
>JAQIXA010002543.1:0-17435 GCA_034699045.1 Nanhermannia cf. coronata Gr-Ori-00579 | reverse complement strand
GGCAATTTTCAAGTAATCAAAAATCAACCAGAAAAATCGCATTTTCAGCTCCTAATAAGTCGATTTTTCTTAAAACACTAACAGAGAATCCTACAAAAATTAGCTAAATTCCGCCTATTTAAGCGAAAACAGCAAAAAATTTGCCCATTTTTTGGCAATTTTCTGGTAATCAAATCTTCCTTTTGAAATGAGTTCGATATAAAAAGTTCAAATCTTTAAAATTTCAATTTTTTATGATTTTTGTGTTCTAAAATCACAGTTTTTGCTCTGATATAATTCATATAACTATACAAAAACAATCTCAAAATGTTTATAAAGATACCTTGATTGGTGAGTATCTTATTTTTTGAACGCGAGCTAATAATTATGAAAAAATTGAGGCTGTAATTTAGCATTAAAATGCTCGCAATTATACAGTAGCTCTAGAGCACTGCTGCTGATTAAAAATTTCAATCTGGACATTGAACTTTCGATTAGAGGGTTTAGAGCAATTACATTTTTCTGCATTTGAGAGTAATTTGGCACAAAAGACCAAGTATTATAAGTATAAGGTAATTTGAAAAATTTCAAAGTCAAGTCTATATGAAAAGATAAAAATGATAAAGTGTTATTTGTATGATTAAATCTGATGATAAAAATATAGAAAAATTTTGAAGCGTTTTTTTTGTCGCCTTCGATGAAAAGAAAATTTCGAGAGAGATTTCCCACTACAAGGTGATCTAGTGGAGGTTGAGCATATGCAAATGTTTGAATATTTTTGAACAATATTAGTCTAATGAAAGTATCTTACTACTATGTTGTACTATTTGAATGTATTTAGACAAAATAATAATCTTCATTACAAGTACAAGAGAGACTGTATAAAAGTATACAAAAAGTAATAATAGGTAGTATAATAGAGATGGAGATGAGATATTGTATGGGCTGTCGATGGGTTTTGAAGTGAAGGGTGGAATTTAAAATCGCTCATTAAAAATCATACTAAAGTGTATAAGATTTAGATGGCAAATTTACGGACAATATGACTAAATAACATTTGTCAAAATGTAAATTATGTATTCTTAAAATTTCTAATTTGAAGCAAAAGGATTTCAGGCCTTTATCATGTAAATCTCGTATAAAGGCCAGAAAGATCATTACAACCCGAAGAATTCTAAACAAGAGATTCACTTTATGATTTTTTTTGAAATCCTAGAATTCGAAATATGATCAGAAGGACTAGGAATCCTAGTCATATTTTTATATGAAATCCTAATCTAGGATTTCTGATCTTTATATGAGGTTAAACAGGCAAAGGTCTGAAAGCCGAATGCATCCTAAGATTTACACCTTGATCGTAAAAATAGTATGAGATTGAATTTTGATTTTTGACACAAAATCATTTTTGAAAAGATTAAAAATCCTTATTGAGAAAAAATCTACGGAATCTTGACTCAAATTTCCAACAGATTTTAAAAACGAGTTACATATGTACCTACAAAAAAAATTCTGAAAAATCTTCAATTTTTAAGGAATTTTTGTTCATAAAATTACAAATTTTGTTCTGAATGTTTTTGCTCCAAAAAAGCCAAAATTAGTAAAAATGTAGGTACTACTTTCTTTAAAAACTTTACAGAATTCAATGGTCAATTGAATTGACCTATTTTAAATAAATAGGTAATTTATTTATTGTCAAATAAATTTGCCGATTATCAAAAAATTTGTTGATTTGGTGAAATTTTTCAATGTTATAAGATATGTCAATTTCATTGAGTATTTTAAAATTTTGTTTCCTCGAATTATTTCTGATTTTGAAAATCTTGATTCTGGATTACAAGATACGATACGAGTATTTAGTTTGGTATTCAAATCGCAATTTTCAATTTTAGATCCTTGTAGTTTTCTTCGCTCATTTATGTATTTTCATTACCCAGGATTTCAGGATTAAAGAGAAGAATACCACTATTATTAAGATGCATTTCTTTCAAAAAAGCTCCAATTTCAAAATTTTTAGCTAAAAATTAGACCATAGCTGATATGGGAAATGATTTTTAGACAAAATTTTGGTCTTTCAGGTTAAAGGTTGAAGATCAAGTTGAAGAATTCTTGAACCTATTGAACCATCTATTTAAATTTCAAGCGAAATTTATGACAATTTTATATATGGTAGTTAGGTATTTAATCGGAATTTAAACCAGTATTAATACTTATAATAACGGTAATACGACACTTCGTCGTAAGGGCATTTCGTCGTAATTCTTAAGTAATTTTTCATTTTGACAAAATGCTTTTGGGTATTGACTCTTGAACACTGATTTCTGTCTATTTGAAGTATTTTTTGAGATTTTTTGAGTATTCGACACACTCTAATCTAGCATTGATTAAAGTCGAAGGCAATTTGACTATTAACTATTAACAAAATGGACTTTTTTTGTGAAAGAATATTTTACCCTCCTATAATGGCATTTTGGAATTCATTAAAAAAATCAACTTTTCTCGAAAAAATCCATTGAATACCGTACTGAATAATACAGGAAAACAATACGACAGGGCTCATTAAAAAATATTTACCTTACCTGCTCATCTTGTTTGTTTGTTGGAATTTACAATTAATTTTTTAACCTTTAACTTTTGCACAATTTTATACTGGTCTACTACTATGTACTAACTACTTACAAGTACAGTACATACTCTTACAAACCATTAACTCATTATTTATGGCAAACAGTGCAAAATAAACTATACAACCAATTTCATATGTTTTTGTCACTTAATCTAAAACACAGTGTCAAAAATCCAAATATAAAATTTCATTTTCAACCAAGATTTGGATTTTGTAAATTATAAGCGCGACAAACTTGAGATGAATCTTTAAGATACAAATTTTTGGCTAAATTACTTCATTTAAAGCTATCCGGATTTCAGAGAAAGGTTCTAATGGGTTTTCTGGCCTTTATATGAGGTTTAAGCTGAGAAGGCCTGAAAGCCCAAGACATCCTTATGCTGTCTTGAGCGAGAGCGAGTCCTTTCTATTCAACTTTGCTTGCACTTTGTTCGTCTGTCTGTTTGTCTGTCTGCCTGTCTGTTCGTGGGATAACTCGAAAACTACTCTACCGATTTTAACCAAATTTGGAATGAAGGACCCTTATAGGGTCTAGTTGCGCATGCTCGACAAAAAGGTCAAATTGCCCAACCCCTTGAGGTTCAGGTAACCCTTTAAGGATTCCCCATGTTAATCAAATGGGAAAAATCAAATATGAGGTTTAACCATAAGTGGCTTTAGGGATAATCGATGAAGGAGATTCCGAATTTGACACCCATTTAACCAGAAAATTGACCTTTTATCCCAGAAAATTGGGCAACTATAAATAATGCTTTCAGCGCAATTAATAATCAACTAACTAGGCTTTAATCAACTCACTAGAAGTTGATTATTAATTGTGCGAGCAAAGCAATGAAGATATCACAAGTTGTCCCATTTTTCGGGTTAAAGGTCAATTTTCGGGGTCAAAGGTCAACTCCCGGGTCAAATGGATATCAAATTTGGAATCTCCGTCATCGATTACCCCTATAGCCACTTAAACCTCATTTTTCATATTTGATTAACATGGGTAACCCTTAAAGGGTCCCCTGAACCCCAATGGGTGGGGCAATCTAAAATTTTTATCGAAATGGCACATGAAGGACCCTGCAAGGGTCCTTCATACCAAAGGTCAAGATCGGTCCAATAGTTATCGAGTTATGCTGCGGACAGACATACATACATACAGACGGACAAAGTGCAAGCAAAGTTGAATAGTAGGTGCTCGCTTCGCTCGCACATTTATGAACAGTTTATTCAATCAATATTTAAGTGTTACTTTTTTTTAAATTCTGATAATTTTATTTTTATAAAAGTTAACACTTGTTACTACAATACCCTATCTGAATTTTTTAAAAAGTATACAATTTTCTGATTTTAATTTTCCAAATCGACGTTTTTTTTTTTCAAAAAAGTTTCAAAAATTGACTATTAATAGAATACTTGTAGGTTTATAGAATATCTACTCAAGTTTTTTAAATCTTTGAGTTGAAGGATGCATTCAGCTTTCTTGCCTTTGGATGTTAAACCTCATAATCTGTATAAAGGCCAGAAGGCCCATTAAAACCCAAAGATTTCCCTTTTCAAAAATATGCTCTAAAACTATCACTTAAAGTATATTATGCTAATATTGGTATTACATATAAATAAGGTACCTAAATTGAAATCACAAACCAAAACTACTCGATTCCATTAATTCACCTCAAAATCAACAATTTTGAGCAAAATTTGGCTTTTTGGCTTTTATATGAGGTTTAACAAGCAAAGACCTGAAAGCCTAAGATATCCTTTAATCTAAATTTTTAAAAATTTCAATCTATTTTCTCAAATTTTGCTCTGAATTTAAGGCCAAAATCATATATAAAATGTAGAATTGTGTTCGAAACTGGTAAAAGTTGCATAAAAATTTAGCTCACAATCTATTTTGAAAAAATTTGAAATAATCTACAAAATTTTCCTATCTTTCATACCTAGTTTAGCTCTGAAAAATCAAATTTGTTTTCAACTTTATATAAGCAAAGTAGGATCAAATTGAAGCCAAAATTTTCTATTTTTTGATTTTACCGAATATTCTCTAGTAGATTACAATTTTGCAATTTTATACACCCATAATTGCACTTGTAATGTGCAATTTCATAAAAAAAGCTTAAACATCAAATTACTTTTTAAATCTACAAATTTTGGATTAAAGATACAAAAAAAAATATGTAGTAATTTTTTCTGAAATATTTAAAGACCATCTTAGGCTTTCACGCCTTTGCATGTTAAACCTCTTATAAAGGCCAAAAATCCACGATAAAATAAGGATTACAGGTTTATATAGGTAGGTTAGTATTCTTATTATCGAATTTCAATTTTGATATCTTATCAAATGGTCGAAAACTAGGATTTCAAATTGGAAATTGAGGCAAGAAAAACTCACTTTTTTAAGCTTTATAAATATACAGTAGACAGACATCTTCATATATTTATAAAAGTTAGGTTAAAATATCGCTTTGGACAGAAAATTAGAATTAAATCCTTTTTTAATCAAGAGGATATCTTTGGGTTCTAATGAGCTTTCAGGCCTTTATATGAGATTTAACATGCAAAGGCCTGGCCTGAAATCCAAAGATATCCCTAAATTTTTTTAAATTTCAATCCATTTTCTCTTGATTCAAAGCCAAAATCATTTATAAAATGTGAAATTGTGTTAAAATTTATAAAAGTTGTAACTCCTGTTCTTGGAATCTAATTTAATTACCTATTTTTGAAATTTTTTAAAAAAGCTACAAAATTTTTCAATCTTTTATACCTAGCTTAGTTTAGCTCTATGAAAAATATTATTTAGCTTCAATTTTATGAGCAAAGTAGAATCGAGACCAAAATTTTCATAAGTGTTTGCATAAATGCAAATTCAAAAAAAAAATAAAAAAAACACCAAATTACTTTTTAAACCTATAAATTTGGAATTAACTGATTTTACAGATTAAAAACAAATTACCTCCTCTTTCGGAGTTTTATTTTTTTCAAGGATATCTTTGGGTTCTTATGGGCTTTCTGGTCTTTATATGAGATTTAACATGCAAAGGCCTGAATTCCGAATACATCCTTTAAAATAATTTTTGAACTTGCAAAACAAAATTTCAATTTCAGGTTATAAAAATGACTTTTTGCGTGACTTTCGGAAATTGTTAAACGGAAATGCGAAATTGCTCAAAAAATGCTTTGTTTTCTACATTCTACAAAATGTTTCTACAGCATTTTTTGACCTACCAGGTCAAAAAGCCCATTTTTTACAACCTTTATCCATCGAATTTACTAAAAATATATCTCACTAACTACAAGCAACTGAATCTAAACTATCAAGATTATTTAATAATCTCTATACTTAAAGATATTTGCATTTTTTAAAAGACTTTGATTTAACCAGATTCCTATTTGGTTGAATTTACCTCTATATTTAAGGTCTAACTTTACCTCTATGTTTATATTTACCCAAACTAAACTAATTTTGGGTTAATTTCATACTGAAAGAGCAAGTTTAGACCTAAATTTTAGGGGTAAATTCAACCAAAATAGGGATTTCTGTAAGTCTATTAAAATATTTCAAACCTTCACATCAGGATAGGTAATATGTATTACAGGTAGTTCAATTTGGCTAGCAAAAAATGCGAGCTAAAAAGGTAGAAAAAATTGACGGAAATTCTCATTTCCTGAATCTGAAAGTAACTTTTTATTTTTATGGTCCGAGTTTTGAAGTCTGAAATCTGAAAATAAAGCATTTCAAGACTCTCATTTAAAAACATGGCTTATTTTTATATTTCAAATGGAAATAAGATTTGGAACTGTATGAAAAGAGAACCCATTTCAAATATTTATTATCTTTAATTTTGCATATATTATACTGGTAGTGGTAGAATACTTGAAGGTATTATTCTTTTGCTATAAAAGGCTGACGATGATTTGAATCAATGTTGATCATTTCCCTGTAATTTTGTCCTTAAATGGCCATTTGAACCCTTTGAGCTTAAAGTAAATACACGATTGTAAATATGATTTCAAAACTATCAAATATTCTTATACAAGGTGGCTCATAATGTGCTGAACAAAGGCTACTTATACAAAATTCAAACCAAAACCGATTTAAAAAAAATCGAAAAATCGAAGGCTTTTACAAAAAGGATCTCTTCGGCTTTCAGGCCTTTGCATATTAAACCTCATATAAAGGCCAGAAAGCTCATTAAACCCCAAGATATCCTTTGCATTAGATTTTTTTGGACATTTTGTAATCGATAAATGAACAATCTTGAAGTCAACGAAATTTAAAATGTAATTTTTAATGGTTCAAATTCTAATAATATAGTTCCTCCAGTTATAAAGACACTTTTTTTTTTTACTTTCCTGACTTTCTGAATACGCTGTATATTATATGCAAAAACTATATTAAAATAGGGCTTTTATTTCTTCATAAAAGTAGGATATATGCTAGTAATAATATCTATAAATTGATTTAAAATCAAAATTTGTAGATTAAAAATATAATTTGACTTTTAAAATTTTTCTTAAAATCTTACTTTTCTATGAACAACCCTGTATAAAATACTTAGCAATGCTGAGAAATCTGTATTAGCTACATTACAATTATTAGTGTCGATTGTGATTCAAAATTTTATTTTTTATATCCCCTCAAGGATCATAAGTATATGAATAAGCTTATAATATTTAGATTTTTTGTCGTTTTCAATGGTTTACCCTCACAAAAGCCCGCACCCTCAGAATCAGAATATACAAGATAATTTATGTAGGGTACCTAAATACTCGTATAGTTTAGTTTTAATAGTTCTTATTTTATTTAATCCAAAATATTTGAAATTTAAATGTTTTTTTTTTGAAATTTTCAAAAATTCCCGCCAAATAAACAAGGCAAAGCTACACATCATTCGATAGAGCTCTATCGGAATATATGTAAAGTACAAATAAATATTAAGGGGATTTTCTAAAATTTTATCAAAATTTTAAAAAATCAAAATATTTTGTTAATATTTTCAAACTTCCCGCTAATTAAAATAGGCGAAGTTATATACCATTCGATAGAGCTCGAAGACCTCTATCAGAATATTTACATATCATATATGAACATAAAGGAATCATCGTCGTCCTAAAATAGAGAAAAAATCTAATTTTTTATTCATTTTTTTTCAAATTTTCCCGCCTTCCAGGTGAGATAGAAACTCCAAAGTGTTATCAAATTTCGGTGTTTTCCCGTTCTATACGTGTGCCCATTTTGGTCTAGATCCGATTCGCGGTTCGGCCGCAAACGCGCGAACGGACAGACGGACAGACAGACAGAGAGACATGGCAAACGCTATAGCCCTTTTTTCCCATTTTCATTGGGTGCGGGCTAATAAAGGCACATAAGTTGATTCAAAATCGAAATTTTCCAAAGTCTATATAAACTAATTTGCGAGAAACTTTTTTACAATAGCTTAGGGTACTCTACTAATTCCTAAAAGAAATAGATATAGGACAAAGGACCTTATCTTGGTCAATTTTTGGCATTTTTGATTAAGATAAAGGTCTATTATATTCAGAATAAACCGAATTAGAAGAGTGTAAGATAGTTTCTTTTCTCAAAATCGATCACAAATTAATACTTGTACTAACAAGGCAAAGGTACATAACATTCGATAGAGCTAATCGAGCTCTATCGGAATATTCGGCTACGTAAATACATGGCCGAATTTCGGCTATCTAAATACATGGCCGAATTTCGGCTATCTAAATACATGGCCGAATCTCTTCTACATGGCCGAATGTAGAAGAGAAGAGAAATCATTGGATTATGGTATAAGTTAGGTAGATTTTAGATTATTTTCAATTTACAATTTAACGCCATATAAAAATTATATTTCAAAATATTGACATATTTTAGTTTAAACGATGGACGCTTGTTTCTGTTAGCTATTGTGATTAGAAAAAAAAAATTTTTTTGAAAGAAATTACGTTATTAATCCCTCTAGATTTTACGAAATCTTAGTTTTCTTATCTGAAATCTCGGATTTGAAATGCTTTTCTAGTAAAATGCTCAACATTTATATATACTAGATTCAATTTTCAATACATTAGGACTGTAGTTTATTATAATTTGTTAAAATATTCACATTTTGATAATAAATATGATATGGTTTTATTTTACTTAATTTTTTTTCAAATTAAAACATTAATAAAACTCATTACAAAAGATGTATTTCTACATACTATGTAGGTATTTATACAGAAATTTCTTGAATTTGGACACGTTTTTTAACAGTATTCGAATTACTTGAAGAATTTGTAGATGAGGGTGAAGTCCTCTTAAGGGCTGAGACCAAAACTGGCTGTCTTTTCACAGAATTTAATTGATTTTGAATTTGATTCTCCTGAGTATTTGAATCTGGTTCTGGATTGACCGCCTTCCCCACCCGTAGTCCAGCAATGGACGGAGAATTCCGAAAATTCTCTGGAATTTCAATCTCCATTTCTGGAAAGAGAAACAGCGTTTTTTTAGATTGTTAGAAAGTGAAACATAAATGAATAAATTGAGAACTGTAGTGTACTATAATAACTATCCATCATATTCGAGATAAGGTTGAGAGTCTGAGAATGGAATTTATTTAATAAAGTGCTCATAATATACTCGTACTACTTTGTATTGATTAAAAGTCTTGTTAAAAAGCTCATTCTATGTATCTAATATCCTTAAATAGAGTAGTAGTAAGTATCAGGGATGTCAATTTCTAGGGTTTTTAAGGTTTTAGGATCTGGGTTTTTGGTGTCTTTGGAATTTTGTACACCTTTTACTTACAATTTAAACTACAAAACTCTTGAATAGTATAAAAAGATTTTTACAAGAATACAAGAAAAACAAGGGTTTTTAAATCACAGATTTTATGAAATCTAGGATTTTAATGCTTCTAAACGATCTGAGAATTAGATATTATAGTTCAAATGTACATCTTGAAACTAAAAATAATCTTAAGTACCTATTTATCTTAGTTATCGGTTGAAATTTTAAAGTTTTAGGAAAAATTCCGAAAATTTTAGATTCAAAAGATCATGGAGTTTGGCCCATTCATTCAAAAACCCCTGATATAATTATCCCTACTTCAAAATGTATAGTACAAGGAAGGAGTGGGTGTAAGTACCCTACTATACTCTGTAAAGATGTAGAATTTTAATTTTTAATGCAATATGGATTACATAATTTAATATAGGATAGCATTTGTAAGTAAAACTGAAAGATAAGGTCATGGGTTAGTTCGGTCTACTAGCCTAGAAGATATCCCTAGTCCAGTTTTTCTTATTAGAGATTTGTCTACCATATATCTGTTAGTTTTAAAAAATTGAGACTTTTTTATATTATAGGTTATTCAGTCAGCAGCTGAAAGATAGTCCATATATTGATAAAAAAATTGAAAATTTATGATAAGTTGATGCTAATTTAGTTTTCAAAAAATGCAAGTAGGTACCCTAATTTTTTTACAAATATTTATCTATTTTAATACTCGTACTCAGAAAACTAACACAGGTCATTGAGCTTAGAATTCTAAATTCAAAAAATCTAGATTTCCTATTGAAAGGTACCACCTACTTGTACGCAAATAGAGCCTTGAATTTCAAAATTTCGATGATTTTTAAGTAAAAATTTCAAAATTTTGATGATTTTTAAGTAAAAATTTCTAATTTTCTAAAAAATGTCTAATTTTTTATTGACTTACCAGTAAAAATATCATCTTTGGATTTGGCCATCCGTCTAACCATGGCTGGTGTTGAATTATTCGAAGATTCACAACAACTTAGCATCGGTATATCCTCACCATTCAGCTCTTCACAGCATTTATACACTCTTTGCTTTTGCTTCCCAGCAGCATTCAAAATCCTTCGATCGAGTGAGAATCCGGTAAAAACAGACAAATTATGATGTTGTTGACCTCTACCTATGGATCCAAAATGTCGATTTTGATTTTGATGATGATTTGGCAAAGTTCTCATGTGATTCAGCGGGATTGGAATCCATTCAGGATCACCTGCTGCAGCTGGATTTTGACCTGGTGGATTTGGTGATCCACCAATCCATTTAAAATCAAGTTGAGCACAAGCTGCAGCTGGATATTGATTTATGAGAGTATATTTGTCATGGTCACCATCGTTTGAAGGATCCAAGTCGTCATCATCTGACACATTTTGGTGATGGTGGTTTTCATAATCTGGGTTTTCAATTATTTCTACTGAATTCCCAACATTTGGATTAGTAGGTACTGGAGTCCACTTATAGTTACTGGGATCCTGAAACTGATAAATTATTCAAAAATCATTAAAAATCAGTATATACTACTATACATTACTCTCAAATGCAAATACAATAGGGTAGGTATAGATAAAATAGGTCATTCATATAACTAGGTATTTCTAAACAAATTTTAGAAAAGCTTCGATTTAATCTCATCCCTATTTTGGTTGAATTTACCTCTATTTTTATGGTCTTTTTACCGTTCCTGTATGAAATTAAGCCAATTTTTTAAAATTCTAATCTAATCTAATCTTACCTATAGATAAACTGAAAATTTTTTGGTTAGTTTAATACAGGGGTAAAGTTAGACCAAAAATATATGGATAAATTCAACCAAAATAGAGATAATACTCGTATTAAACACAAGTTTTTTTAGAAAGAATATAGGTACCTATATAATCTATTTTGATTCAGCTCAGAAAAACCTACTTAACCTGAATTTTAGGTCTAAAACTGTGAAGGGAATTTGATGAAAATTCAATTACAGATTATAAAGTTAGACGCCGGACATTTAAAAAAAATTTAAAATCCAAATGACTTATTAAAGTGATATAGTTGATATTGCTTGTATTGTATTGTGTTAAATTGTATTTTTCTAATCTTTTCTTTTAACTATTTTTTACCTAGAATTAAAATTTTAGATAGATAAATATAGGTACTTATTAGCCCGCACCCATTGAAAATGGGTAAAAAGGGCTATAGCGTTTGCCATGTCCGTCCGTCCGTCCGTCCGTCTGTCTGTCCGTTCGCGCGTTTGCGGCCGAACCGCGAATCGGATCTAGACCAAAATTGGCGGTAAAACCCCGAAATTTGATTTGAAACTTTGGAGTTACTACTTCAACTGGAAGGCGGGAAAATTTGAAAAAAATCGCTAAAAATATGGATTTTTGCTCTATTTTTGGACGATTCCTTTATGTTCATATATGGTGTATATCATAGAGCTCTTAGAGCTCTATCGAATGATATGTAGGTTTGCCTTGTTTATTTGGTGGGAAATTTTGAAAATTCCAAAAAAAATATTTTAGATTTATGTAATAAAATAAGAACTTTTAAAACTAAGGATAAGCTAGGTATATTTATATAAATTATCTTGTATTCTGATGAGGGTGCGGGCTTCCGTGAGAGTAAAACCGATTTATTACATTTAGTTTTTGTTTTAAATTTGGTTTTTAAGAGCTGAATTCAATGACTAATATATGTACCTACTTATTTGCAGGCAATAGGAATGTATATGATAAGAAAAATTAGAGCTTCAAATTCCAAAAATTTGATCCTTAGCCTAATTTCTAAGCCTATTCAAGAAGCCAATCAGGCTTCTTAATTCTCATATTCTTATCTAAATTTTCAATTTGAAATCCTAGTTTTCGTTCATTCTATAGGTATTAGGTATATTACAAAATCTAGAATTTCAGAATTGGTTTGAGATAAGAATACCTTCATGAAAGTATTTCGAATTTCGACTACCTATAATATTTTATGATAAATTTTTTTTTGCAAACCTTTTTGTTATTGCAATTTCTCATCGAATTCGCAGAACTTGAGCCAGGATTTTCTTGATTATCCAAATTGCTAATATTATGCTGGTCTTTTCTTCTTTTGTGACACAAAATTGCAAAAAATAACAGCAAATTAAGGCAAATGAGGCAAATGCCCACAGTAATTGTGATTGTAAGAGCTGTTGAATATCCAAATTCGAGTCCACCAACACCACCAACTGGATCACCTGGATTTTTTTCGTGGAATTTGAGTCTGGATTCGGATTCATCGGGTGGGCTAAGCCTATATTTGAAATTCAAAATTATTATTATGCAATCATAGCAGTAAAAGTCGAAGGTTTTAATGCTTTTTTTGGGGGATACATTTTTATGCCTATATTGTGGGCTATAAATAAGTAGGGTAGTAGTTGGAGCACTTACACGAAATTAGATTGAGTTCCATGAGGAATTCTTGTCGTTTCAAGGCATTCAGTTGTCGAGATCGAATTGGAATTCGAAGTCGTCGTTTTTTCGCTAGAATCCTCGAAACTCAATTGAGTTTTTTGCAAATTTCGAACTTTTCCTGTAAAAGTACATTGTATATAGTAAATTGTAGGTATATTTGTAATAAAAACAGTAAGATAACTAATGTTCTTGCATTGGCAGTAAAATGTCCCTAAATTGGATATTGTAAACTGAATCTGTTTATAATACCTATCTTTCTTGATAAATCTTATTGAAATGCCTGATTTTAGATCAAAATTTGCATATCTGATGGATAGATAGGGGTAGATTAGGGATAGTCCGGAGAATTTTGAAATTTGGATAGCCTGTTTTCTCATGGATCAGTTGATCTGATTTTTTTTATTTCTCTATCTATAGATGTCAAGATATATTCAAGAAAATATCAGGTCAACTAATCCAGGCTAAAACTACATTAGGTGTCCACAGAATCACTAGGCTTTCAGGTCTTTCAATGTTAAACCTCATATAAAGGCCTATGACCCGAAAATGTCCTTTCAAAAACATTTTCCAACCATCCCTAATATACTAATATATCTCTACTGCAAATTCAAAATTTGTCTAAAATTAGCTTAGATAAAGCATTCAAAATGTGAGATACTGTAAAATGCAAAAAAGTACGGTATGTATTTAGATTTGTATTTACCAATGAAAAAGTTGGGATTATCACCATCACGAAATGAATGATGTGCTGGAGAAACTTCAGAACCACCAGAAGTATGAATTTGTGGAATTAAATTGATCCATAAAGCCTACATTTGAACAATTAGAATAGGTATTAGTTAGTAATACCAGTACAATGAGTATTTTATACATAAAATAAAATAAAGTTCAAAACCAAAACTAATTGCTTGTTAAATTCATTAAAACTTTGCCCTCAAAAAGTTTATAATTTTCTAACCATTTTATGACCACGGTAATGAGTCCGAACTTTTGGTTTTGAGCCAAAATTCAAATATGATTGAGCATTTGGATCAAATGCATCCCAATACAGGCCTGAACCTGGCTTCTGATTTTGTAATTGTTTCTCATTTGAAATTTTATGCCGATCTTCACGACCACTGCTGTCTGGCTGTTGAACCGACCATTCTGGACCATCACCACGATTTGGATCACTAAAAAATTCAAAATTTTGCATATTTTACCCATATTAAAAGGAACAAACCATACAGAGATTTGAAATTCTCAGGGTTTTTGAAAAATTTTGAAGAATTTTTGATGTTTTTCTATACTTTTACAAGGCCTATCTTGCACAGTTTTATTAACCTGACTGAAATTTCATAAAAATTTGAATATTTCAAAATTTTCCATATGTAAAGCAATCCATAAAGTATCCTAATTCTTGATTATAATATACAATTTGTTAACTTAAAATAGGTACCCTAATAAAAGCCGAGTTGAAATAAAAATTGTGATTTTGTCAAAAAAAATTCAGAAAGTTACTGGAAAATGATCACTTACAATTTAAGGTTTTTTTAAAAAAATCAAAAAGAAAAACATAAACCAGAGGGTTTTTAGAAAATTTTGATAGATTTTCGATATTTTCAATACTTTACCAAGTGTTTTAGAGAGAAAGTCTAACTGGAAATTTCATAAAAATTTGAATTTTCTCAAAAAGTTGAGTTTCTACAAGTAAAACACATAACTCTTAAGAATATTATTATTATTATCCTTCAAGTATCTTGATTAGAACAAGATTATCCTTCAATATGTATGTAAAATACTCTTACATAATAGGTAAATAATACTCGTAAAAGCCAAGTTGAAATAAAAAGTGCGATTTTGTCAAAAAAATCAAAAAGTTTGTAAGAAATGACACTTTAAAAAATTTAAAAAATCTTAATATAACCACACCAAATAATAGAGTTATGAAAATCCCAGTGTTTTTGGAAAATTTTGAAGAGTTTTTGATATTTTTCAATACCTACTTTATTAAGTGCTTTAGTGAGAAAGTCTGCTGAAATTTCATAAAATTTTGAACTTTTTCAGAATTTTGAAAGTTAATATCTGTCCAATATACTCGTACATACTCGGATCCAAAATACGAGTAGGTAAGTATCTTGATAATAGCTTTAAAAACCCATAAAATTACATGAGTTTCACTTTTCTTACCCAGTCTTGACAAAATTTGAGAGGTAAAAAATGATTTGCTCAGAAACTGAAGAATCTTGACGGGTAAAGTTGACCTGTGAAGACCAAGGGGATAAACCAGGTGATGTATGACCTACCCCCAGAGGTGGAATATTATTCGTTATTGGAAGTCTATATAGAATTACACAAAAAGTTAAAAATTTGCAAAAAATTCCAAGTTTTCAAGTTATTTACCCCATAATATAAGGCACGAGTTCACCCTCTAAGCTACCAAGTCGCTGAAAGTAAAAAAAAACACAATTTTAAAAATCTTTATCTAATTATTTTGAAAGAAATCTATAATTACTATCAGTATATAAGTACTTGCTATATACTTATATGATACTGAATAGTGGTATTATCTCAATTTTCAATTTGGAATCCTAGTTTTCGCCCATCTGATTACATTACTTAGGATTAATCTTGGATTACAAAATTGAGAATAGAATACATCTATCAATCAAGTATCGTAATCTTGGTTAGAGAAGGCAATTTGTCAAAAATAAAACTAAAAAGTCATTTTGAATTAAAAATTCCATTTTTGTCAAAAAAATTTCTTCAGAGTTGCTAGCTGAGTTTCTACATTTAGAATATTATTTTAAAGAATTTGAGAAATTTTACTAGTTTATTGAATAATTATACGATCCGATTTAATCTCCTCCCTATTTTGGTTAAATATATTTTTAGTCTAACTATACCTCTGTATGAAATTAACCCAAATTCTTTAAAAATTCTAAACTAATCACTCCTAAGCTGAACTAGACTAATAAAAATTTGAGTTAATTTCACACAATGGGTAAAGTTAGACTAAAAATATAGACTAAAATTCAACTAAAATTCAACTAAAATAGGGATTATAATAAATCGGCTCCTCTAATTTATAACAATAAACGAGTAAAAATTCCCAAATTGATTAAAATATATATTTCCAAATTATATTTTGAAATTTTGAAATTGAAAGAGAAAACTAAAGAAATTTTTTTGACAGAAAGGCATTTTTTAATTCAAAATGAATTTTTAGCTTTTTTTGACAAATTGTATACTTTAATCAAGCTTACGATACTTGATTGATATATTGTTGTATTCAATTCTCAACTTTTTGATATTTTAACCCAAGATTAAGTAATTGTAATGTAATTAAAAAGGTAAATTCAATCAAAATAGGTGTGAAATTAACCTAAAGTCCCAATTATAGGCTAAATGCCAATGCAAGTAAGCAGATAATTAAAATTAATAATCAAAAATTTTTAAAAAATTATTTAAAGTTCCAAGTAATTTTAGTAAAAAAAAAAGGTTAGGATTACCTCATAAACCGGGTCAGTATCCCTACTGGACGTGTGTGAGAAATGGAACAGAAAAGTTCCCCTCTGAGATCCCAATTTCTTCCTTTTCGAATGAGAAATGAGGATTTGAAGTGATGGAGAAATCACGAGGGCATCACTCAAAGCCTCAACAATTGCATCTCTCAATGGAATTGGATGAGAATTTGGCCGATTCCAGTCTGTATACTCATTTTCTACATTTAAAAAAAGGAAGTTTAATTTCAGCCCTATTTTGACTGAATTTACTCCTATATTTTTGGTCTAACTTTATCTCTTTATGAAATTATCCTAAAAATTTTTAAGTTTAGTTTAGATAAGGTTAGATTAGATTATAGATTAAGATTTTTTAAAATTTTGTGTAAATTTCATGCGATTTTGGGTAAAGTTAGACTAGAAATATAGAGGTAAATTCATTCTATATATAGGGATGAGATTAAATCGAAGCCTAAAAAATATTACTCATTTTGCCTCATTAAAATGAGCCAAAATATTCATACGAAAAGTGTCTATAAAAATTCAGATCTAACTATTGAAATCGCAAAATAACTAATTTCAGAATTTTGATTTTATAATAAATCATTATTCATAATATTCCGAATTAAATTAAGCAGCTCAAAATGAGTTGAAATATTTCAATTAGTTGACTATAAAAGTTTATATTATAAAAAATAGTGAACAGGTACGATAATTATGGTGAATTAGGTATAGTTTGATTGTTTTTGAAAATTTGGTTACCCTATTTTTGTATGAGCCATGAGCCTGTTGTTATTCTGAATTTTGACCTGATATTTAGTTGAGAATAACTTGGCTATTTTTAAATATGTATAGTTAAAAAAATTCAAGTCAAAATCATTGCTGGTTCATCTGAAAAGAGTGTTTTCAAGGGATATCTTCGGGTCTTTCTGGCCTTTTAATGAGGTTTAACATTAAAAGGCCTGAAAGCCGAAGAGATCCTTTCGAAAGTCTACCCATATAGTTAAAGTAGGTATTTATCGTAGTAACTAAATATATCGAATCATTATACTATAGCCAAGTTAAAAGGGGATCCGGCCAATTGTTCTAAAGTCTTTAGTTCTAAAGGTCTTTACTTCTAAACATTTACTTCTAAAGGTCTT
>JAQIXA010002542.1:0-17435 GCA_034699045.1 Nanhermannia cf. coronata Gr-Ori-00579 | reverse complement strand
ACAAGATTATGAATTACTATTTAGATTTCAAAATTAGAAATTCCATAATATTTTAGCACTACCAACTTTAACCTACTTACTTACTACTCGAAAAATACAAAAATTTATAAATTGGAGATATTTATTGGAGATTTTGGTCATTGGAGATTTTGGCAATTGGAGATTTTTTTTGGAGATTTAGGAAATTGGAGATTTTGGAGATTGGAGATTTTCACGGCTACTGGTATTTTTGTTCAAAAATTCGGACATGAAATCTAATATATTTAAGCACTTACTTGGCTTCTTTGATTTGCCCGATAATCTATCTCCAAATTTTTATTTTGTGAATTATACCCTAGGTAGGGTATACATAACATATTTTTGGTAATTCAGATTTTTTTTAAATAACTCTATTCTATACTGTACTATCTAGATAATGATATTCAATTGATTTCTTTTAGGTAATATGAGTATAACTAGTATACTTTTAAGGTAAAAGTTCCTTTACTTGCAAGTTATCCCCAATCCTAATAAGCAATAAGTTTAAAAAATTAAAACTTATTGAATAGACAACTTAGGTATACCCAAAAAACCAAGTCCAAGAACCAAGCCCATGTAATTTCTTATTTACTACTATACTACTAACTACATATTTACAACTCTCTGACTCTGCAGTATCAATGCTTTTTTATTCAAAAGTGAGTTCAAAATATTCAAAAAGAAATTTCTCATCTTTCTTTCTTATCAAATTCTGCCTACAACCCAAAACTCACTCCACTAATAAAGAATGGAAAGTCTTTGTACAATTTTTAGACAGATTTTTGACTTACAGTAGAGGTCTACCTATACTATCACTAGAAACTTCTATCAGATACTACAGTACTTGCCATATTATTTGCAAATGCAATAAAACAACTTTTTTCTTGTGGACATCCAATTCCTATTAAAGTAATTATATTAGTAGTATAAAGTCGCAAAAATACATTTTAGGTAACTGTAGACTGTAGATTGTACACTAGCTCATCTCAAAAAGTCAAAGTCAATTAATCAACAACTCAAACATCATGTATCTGAGGTACCACATAGATAGTACGAAGCCCAAGTCATAAAAGACACTAAAAATTTAAAAGCTTACATTGAAACAATTAAACCTGATCCACTCACACACACACAACACACCTAAAAAAGTCAAAGTCACAACCAGAAACAGAGAAAGATAGACAGTTTGTCAGACAAGACTTTACATACTTATTATTACGAGAAGTCAGTCACAATATAATATACTCAATAATATACTCGTACACATGTACATGTGTTGGCATCCACCAGAGGATTAAATTTAGAAAGACAGCTAAAAAATTCTTTGTTTCCTTAAAAGTCGCGTTAATTTCATTGATTCGAAAAACAGGACATGGTTTGCGAGCGTTGAACAGAACAAAATAATGTTTTGTTTAGACAAATGGTCCAATAATGAGTCTTATTATTATGCTCGATAATCTATCCATTCCAACCAATACTATATACTCGTATGTACACACAAGGAAATAATTTCAAGTTAAATGTAGCCTGGCCTAAACTGCATTCGATAATTTGGATGTTTGTTCAAACGCACAAATAGTCAGTTAAATTAGAAAAATTGATAATGTTAGTGATTTAACTACCAGTTTATTTTGCTATTAGTGTATATTTCCATTTGGAAAAAGTGTGCTTTAACAAATATCTGGAATTTGAGCATTTACCATTTTGGTTAGTTAGATTCAATTTTCAATTAGCCAAATCTATAATACAATGCAGTACTTACGATTAGTTGGTACTTGTAACTTGTAGCTAAACTAGGCTTCTTAAATATAAATTAACAAGAATCAAATACCAAAATTTTTCAAAGTTCGTAATTTTTAATAAAAAAAGGAGAATTTACAGGGATAAGTTACAAATCAATCTACAAAATTTAAAAAGGAAAAAATGGCAATTAAGATTTTAAATGGCCAAAATAATAACTAATTTTAAAATGTCTAAATGTTCTAAATAGAAATAAGTATAGGTACTTGACTTCATGTCAAGTGTTTTATTAGAGTAATGCCTGCATTATTTGTTTATACATATATTGGCCCAGGCTTTATAAGCTCATAGCAAGATAGTCAATTGTGAATCTGTGTTTGTTGCCATTTCAAAGTAATTTATTTAAAAAATACCAAACTTTCTGACATTTTTGATTTTGATTAATCGTTCGAAGAGCAAAATTTAAAAAAAAGCTTTTACGAACGAAAATATTTCACTTTGGGATTTCGGTCTTAATTCTCCCCTTGCCTGCCTTCTCTAAACAAAACTCAAACCTGACCCGACCCGACCATTTCAATTCATATCAGCACTACCACATGTCTACATACATAAATACTTAAGTACATTTTCCCCTTGGCTTACACAAAACACCGTGTTCTATTATAGGGTACTGTAAATTGTAGGCATGAAGCATCTAAAAGTATATTTTTGTCTCTATTTTTGCTTTTTGAGCCGAAACTCCCCGGTATTTTTGGAATCTAGGGGTTGAAAAATGCACATGTAAATTGCTACCCGGGTAATTTCCTCATGCGCATCAAGTCCAATGCCTAGTTCATCGATCTCAAAAAATCCAGCTGATTTGAATCTGCAGTCCTGTACTGTACTGTAGTGCTAGAGTTCTAATCAACAACAATAACAAATGAAAAAATAATTGTATTAAAAGGAGATAAGGAGAGATCTTCTGCTAGCTGTTGTGGAGTCTTTGACTTGGCAAGTTTTGCACTATCTTACTACTGGCTTGACTTGAAAGCCCCAAAGGTAAGCGAATAATCTCTGACATACTGCCACACTTTGCACTCAGTTTACATCTGACTGGTTTCGAGTGTACATCTATTATTTTTTTTAACCCTCTACTATATACATCCCTAGCACAATGGGCAGAATCACTTTAGTGAGTTTTATTCAATTTCTTAAAATCTAAGGAAATCTAAGGATCTAATATTTGAACCATAGGACTTAAGGGTAGGGTAGGAAAATTTCGAGGAAACGTGTTCTTGCGTAAATTTTTAAATTTTTCGAGGGTGCGGTCGAGTGAATTTAAGTTTTTTTTTCAAGTTACAGTAGTAAACAAAGTAGGAAAAAAAATCATTTCACTCTCGTTCACTACATTTCTTATGGGTTCTTAATTCTTACCTACTACCATACTTATATGAGTAGTAGGGTACTCGAAATAATTGTTCAAATAAAACAATGAGAGTGAATTTACTAGCTGTAAAATATGAAATACTAGACTAGTACTAGAGTAGTAGGAAATGACAAAAAAATAATTTTTATATAGTCTGATGAATTTACTTGCACTTGCAGTTCATTCTTACTTACTACACTATACTTACAGAACAATATGCCCACTTAACTTTTAAATTGTTATCTGAATTCAATCTCATTAATATAATATCCTTTTTTTGCCCCCCAAATCATGAGCAGGCTGTTTAAGCGCAAATACTTTACTTGAACTAAAATAGCTAAGCTTGATTTCATTGTGTGATTTTATCTGTTTGAGTTTACACAAGTGTAAATTAATACTGGTAAAAGTATTAATTTACTCATTGATTTTTGAAAATGTTTCAGTTTTTACAAAATTATCTGCCGAGAGTGTCACGAAGAGATTTTCAAAGAAGTACAAGATCATTGCAGAACTTGATAGGTGAAATGCCTGGCTACTATCAGTATTGGAGTTCATGTGCCGGTGGGTCTTGGACGTGGACGATTTCATCATGTGCTGCTTGTTTTGGCCGGTGTCCAGGTCGTCGTCGATCAGCACGTGAAAGGGAAATCGAAGTTGTCACATCTCCAGAACCACAAAAATGTCAATTCTCACTCGATACTGTCAATGAAGAGGATATTGACATCAAATTTGCTCAGTTTGTTGTAAGTTCTATATATTTCAGTACGAGTATAAGATAATTTCGCAATTTTTTAAAACAACTTATACATACTAATCATAAGATCATTTGAAGAGTAGGAGTAGGTAAATATCTGTATCTGTATTATAGATTTTATCGATTTCGAAAAACAATTTGATCCTCGTGGTTTGTTACATATTATTATGTATAATGATCAAAAAGGAACTAAGGATAAGTATGTAGGGTAGGGTACTTATAGAACGAACGGGAATGAATTTTTTTGAAAAATCAAAAAGATCTTTAATACCTCACTCTTTTTTACTACACACTTTTTGGGTAATTTTTTTAAAAAGGTATTTACAAATGAATTTATTCAAGTTCATATTTCTTAATTTGGATACTTACTTCTAGTTCAATATAATATAGCAGATACATTAGTTGATATGTCTAAAATCTAGACGAGATATGAGCTTCATAAATAGGGTACTTTTAAATAAATTTAAAAATGCATTCATTAAAAATTTTCTAGGTATAGGTTAGGTATTGGGAACCTATAACCAATCTATAACTATCCTGCTATAATTCGTATAAAATAGGTTAAAAATTGCAAATTTCAAATGAACTTTTTATTTTTGTTATAAGGACAATTTTATTAAAAACTTTCAAAAAAATATCCAAAATCTCATTATACAATAGGGGCTGTTCCAAATTACAATCAACAATTTAATAAACTATCTTGATAAAAGATATCTTCTGCTTGAAGGCCTTTGCCATGTTAAACTTCATCCAGAAAACCCATTATAACCCGAAGATATCCTTTGTCTTAGATTGGTATTGGTGTAAAACAAATCAAAATATTCTTTGATTTAGATACTAAATTGCCTATTGATTTTGAAATTTGAAATAGACTTTTTCTGAATTTTTAAATGATTTTTATAGAAAATTTTTTAGTTAGTTATTGTAGATTTCTTGCATGTATGTAGGTTTATAAAGTCATAAATATTATCAATCAATCCTTACAGTGCAATTATACCTCAATACAAGTAGTACTTAACTCACTTTTAAATTATTTTAAATTGAAACAACAATCTCTCATCCACTACCTACTACTACTGTAGGTAGTAGTTTTTATGCAAAAAATCTCCCGCATTCAATACAATGTTTATTAATTTCATACTCGAAAAGTTGTAATCTAAAAATCTATCTATGATTATCTTTAACCTTCTTTCTACTTACCTTTATAATAGTACTAATACTGTAATAATTTTTCAAGATTTAAAAAAATTCCACTTTTGACAACTAGAAAAGATTTGTAGTTGTTGGAGCCAATAGATACTTATATGAATATTACCATCTCCTTATCTGTTTCAAAGCATCAATATCTCACGCAATCAATCCACCCTGTTTCCCCATTTACTTACTTACTTATATACAGATACTTGTATAAAAATTCTTGTGTAAAAAATATTAAATTTAATACGAGGATTAGCTTAAAAAAGCCAAGCCTATCTTACTACTTACAAACTTACACAAGTACATAGCTATCCAAACTTACACAAATTATAAATTACAAATTATTTTGTGATTTTGGGAAAAAGTCAGTCAAATGCCAAATACCTTCCCAGAAAATCCTACAAAAACTACCTACATACCTTACTACACCTAGAGTAGTCAGTAGTGTAGTTTATAGGATCTTTAAATGCTTTTAATTTTTCATAAAAAATTAAAATCTTGTTTATATTTATGTTTATGACTAGTGCTTTTGTATAAAAAAGTCATTTAAGAAGTAGTTAAGAAGTAGTTAATAATGAATTAAATGAACTTAATGAGGATTTCATTGAACATTTTTCTATTACTGATATATGTATTCTATTCTATTCCATTATATTATGATCATTTTATTTTATTTTATAGGATGAATTGGACTTAACTTTAGAGAATCGAAAAGCAATTCTAAGCCTGCCTATGGAAAAGAAACTTTTAATCTATTCTACAAGACAAATCGTAAGTTCAAATTTTTTTTACTTTATTATGAGTTTAAGCTTGAGGAAAAGGGTCATTTGCCAATTTTGGGCTTTTTACACTTCCTAATAGGTCATCTAGTCTAGATATTTCAGACCTCTAGGTCAACCATTCCCATATTATTACCACAATTAATTGTAAAATACACTATCTGAATCCATTCAAGAAAGTCCAAAATCTTGCAAAGTCTCCAGATTGAGCTCATCTAAACAGCAAGCTAATCAAGAAATCCTAAATTAGTCGAAAATAAGTCAACAACAACATACCAAGCACTATATTGCTGATTTATTTTGCATTTTTTTAAGACTACAATTAGGGTACACAAAAATTTTCATATCTTTTGAGCTATCTGTAGTAAATTCAAAAACTATTGAAGTGCAAAAATGATCTTTTTAAAACTACTAATACTGTAGTTGGAATTTCGAATCTCTTATTATTATTTATCAAATTTTAATAATCTTGTGCTTTAAGGGATAATTACCGCTTGCTTTCATGCTCATGTCTCCTTATAAGTATGTGAATCTGCAAATTTATTGATGTAAATACAGACTGTACTAGCAGACCTATACTATGTTCAACACATATGGTCTGAGGCAAATTTGGCAAATTTTTCTTTTTTGATCCTTATAAAAATAATCTTATCTCTGCTGGTATAAAGACCTTATTTATTAAATGCATACTTGCCCATAGGGTATTTATTTCTTTTCTTCGCACTCTCTCCTTTTAAAGTCAACTTTACAAAATTACAAATTATCCTGCTAACTTAAGTATATTCTAATATGTACAATAAATAAGGAGATTATTATAGTGTACCCGCTATATTTACTTGGGTAAATACCATTACTACTTAAGCTAGAGTTAGGGTAAGGTATAATGATAATGATAATAAACTAATCTTATTACTTATTAAGTAGAAATTATTCATTGTAGATGCATTAATCTCTCTTTTTTATAAAATATCATACTTAAACCTCTAGTATCTACTATAAACTAATATGTACTTTTATACTTATACAGGACAAGTCTGTGAGCCCTGAAGACTACATTTCTAGGTTAAGATCAGAGGTGAGTATTATCTACTTTTCATTTGCACAAGACCATTCATTATCCTATCATTTATATACAATAATTACTTTTATGAATATTTGTACCTACTATTTACTTTTACTTAAAATTCTTATCCATACCTATACCTACCTACCTACTTGTCTGTTTCTGTTTTAATTTTAATGCATTTTTTTATTATTTTTTTGGAATTTTTTTTTAGCAAATCACTGATGAATTAGTCGAATCTCTGAGAACAAGTTTGAGAACTGAGGCTCATTCCTTTGTCCAAAGATTTCTTGACCTACAAGGTCTTGACCTAATACTTGCCCTGTTAAATGAGGGTCATTATTCACTAATTGGGGCGATTAAAGCTCTATTAAATAACTCTTCTGGACGGGCTTGGGTTCTTGAAAATGAATCTGCGATTGATATTGTAGCTCAAGCCTTATTGGGTAAGTCTCGAAATTTTGCATTTTTATACACTTTTTCAAATCCTACTGACCTACTACAAAAGATAATTCTTCTAGATAGTATAGCCTACTATATTAGATACCTAGTAGAATAAAATTTTATTACATTATTATCCTTTATAGAGAGAATTGTTATAAAAAGGTGTAGAATGATCATGATCATGATCATGATTGAATTGTTGTGAAGATGGTGATTGAGATATTACAAAGAAGAATTTCAAACACTTAAAAATCTTCAACTATAACTTTTGAGAATTGAGACTTGAGTGTGAAAATCTCAATAAAATGCATATGCAAATACATGTTACCGATACATGGTAGTAGTTAAATATTCGAGTAAATTCATGATAACCTGTATAAATATTTCGCTTAATGATATACAGAAGTTGAATTGGGATTTTATACACTGATTAGATTGTCCTTTATCTTCCCACGCTATTCCCCATAAGAAATGTATAGGGGAAATGCAGGTAGTAGTTAGTATGTAGGTATTTCTCTTTAAATTTATTGAGCAAGGTTAATGAATCAATCATTGATGATAAGTGCAGTAGATAATTTTGACATTTTTGGCTTTTTTTTCATGAATTTCTTTTTTATGGCACAGCACCTACGGACAAGGTGAAGATTGATGTTTTAGAAATTTTGGGTGCCATCTGTATAGTTCCAGGTGGCCATAGACGTGGACTTTTTGCCATGACACATTTTCAAAACTATTCCGGAGAGCTTTTGAGATTTCAGGTGAGGCAATAATCAATGATCTTAAACAAAAAAAATCATATTATAACTATATTTTGTCGCACAATCCGTCCGTAAACAAAATTTTTTAATCAAAAAACTACCCTATGGTATTCTTGAAATTCTGATAAAAAATACCTTAATAAGGTCAAAATTTGAACCTTTGAACAAATTAAAGCCTCGCATATTGTTAGGTTTAAATGAGACAAGAAATTCTTAAATTAAGAATCGGCGGATAATCCTTTTTGCCTAACATTAATCAGTACGGGCTACAAATGCCGACACATATACATACCTACACCTACCTTAGTATTACTTTATGCATTTTATACTACTTTATGGTAATTTACAACAACAAGAAAATTAGATAAGGTCATTGTTGACAGGCATTAGACTTTGGTGGTGGTGGTCGTTCAATTTATAACCTTTGAAATGCGAATTAACAGTTTTCTTTTTATCATTACCATTTTTAGACTTTGCTCACAAATTTGCAAGGCAGAGAAAGGAAGGAGAAGCTCAAAACAGCAACAATGAGTTTTATAAATGGTAATAAGCTAGTTAACTCAATGTTCATGACTTTTTACAAAGATAAGTATTTAAAACAGATCTGTAGATATCTATTAAAAGTATTGTTAATTCCACATACCTATCTTATAATCTCTAAATCAATATTTTGCCTAATTAGCTCTGCTCAGTTATGGCATGGACTGTCTTGAATTCCGACTTCACCTCAGATATGAATTCCTCATGCTTGGTTTACAGGTAAGACTTCGAGACAATTTCAGTCAGTTAAAAAATGTAAAAAATCCCACGATGTATCTCTATAGGCGATGCTGAACAAAATGAGGGAGTTGGAAAATGATAATCTTAATAAGCACATTGATTTCTTTGAAATTATGCGAGAAGAGGATGAAAATATTTGGAATTCGCAATTTGATGTAAGTACCTACAAGTATTACATTACATACCCTGACCCTACTGATAATTTACAATAAAATGTTTTTTTTTACTGCCAATTGGCAAATTACCGACCCCTAATAGTCATTAAAACAACTCTCACAAAATTCTTAAATCAAAATCTGAAAAAATCAGAGTCCAATCAAGATCAATAATACCTATACCCATTCATATATGTACCTAAGTATAATAAGACCTATAATAACAATAAATCTAATCAAGATCGGCTCGTTTATGACCAAGTATACAATATACAAGTATAATTAACCTAATGATTGATTTTTCTTTTGTATATTCAAACAGAGACGCGTGAATACCAAAGACATCTCAGAAATCATGGCTGTTTTAAAGGGAAAACTAGCACATAGTCCCAGCTATTTAAACTTAAATTCGATTCTATATCATTTACTTCACATATCACAAGGTAAGGTACTTGAGCTGAGCAGTTATAAAAACTATAACTAATTAATTATACCCACATGGTACATACAAAGTACTAGTATCTTAGATATACATAAGTGCATGTCCAAATCTTTAAATCATTAATTTGACCATTTCAATTTCTAACTCGAAGTCAATGGAAAGATTTTGATTTAATTTATTAACCTCACCCTTTGAGGAGCAAGTTTTGCAAAAGTTTTCTATTTCCCTTTCAACCCTAGTATTGTTACTATTTGTTTCATTTAATTTGAATGAATTAGTTCATTAGAGCAATACAAAATACTTGTATTTCACACATGCAGATCTTAGTACTACTAGTACTAGTACTATTATATCTATAATCTATATACCATAAGTATGTTTTATGGATATTAACTTTGGGTAATACCAGAGGAGAATGCTAATATGATAATCCAATTTTTTCTACACTTTTACTTTTTCCTCTGTAGAACTTTCGTTAAAAATTTAAAAACAACAAAAATGACTATAATGCACTTATAACTGGTACTAGATGCTAAATACTAGTACTGTAGTAAGTAGTAGTAATAGTAGGTACTATCTGCATTGATTGTATTAAATATTTTACAGGATCAGAGGCAAAATGGCTGTTATTGGATAGGCTTGTTCAGCAAGTCTCAATAGAGAGAGATCACAATTTGATTGATGTTCCTAGTCTTGTGAATGGGTAAATTACTACATTTTTTAATATCTCATTTCTTTTCTATTTAACTCTCGTCCTCGTACTGTACTATAGATTGTAGAATATAAGATTAATCTATTAAAAAGTAAAAACAAAAGAGTTGAAAAAAAAATATGAAAAATTATTGGTAAAATGGTTATGACCATCTCAAAAGCCCAAATCTGTACATAAATCTCATTATCATGCTAATCCGTAATCATAAGTGACACTTTGGATAATTTCTAAAAAAAACTGAAATTTTATGAGATATTTCAATAATATTTGTATTTCTTTATTAGCTAAATTCAGAAACACTAATCTTATTCCTAAGGCAAGTGATCTAAGCTAAATATTTCAGACAATTTCCCAATGAATATTTGAAAATGGCTTATGTACCTATTTAAATTAAAATTTTGAAGATTTTTTGAGAAAAATTTCAAGATTTTCCAGATTAATCTGAGATTTGTGTATTTAATTAGTAAAAAATTATAACTATTGAAATCAGGTAACGATTTAGACACAAAAAAGCATTTCCTTATAAAAGCGTACGTAGAATTTGAGTAGAATTTGACGTACAAGCATTATAGCCCGTTTCCCTAAATTTCTGTGAATGCAGCCTAATACACATTAGTATGTAAAGCGACAATTTCTCGCCAAGTAATCATACGTAGTAATCATATCCTCTGATGTGATTGGAGAAAAGATAAGATAAAGGAGATAAAGTAACGATGATAGATTAAAAAATGATTAAATTATACTTTAATTTAAAAGAAATGTAAAAATTCAATCTAAAGACTTGTTTTAATATACTTATAAACTTTTTAAGTAAGAAGTTGAAATATCAGTATATGTAGTAGAGGAAATCTTTTTAAACTTGAAAGATGTGACGAATCTTCTCATTAAAATTCTTACCCCGTACCGTAGTATACAGATACATTGATATACGGTAAGATTGAAAAATGCATTGTATTTAAGTATATCTATGTGTCTCTAATGTTATAGAGATTAGTATAAGATCTTGTTGTCTCAGCTGATAAATGCTTGAGACTTGTATACTTATATGCTAGTATCTCTGTAGTACAATTTACAATAGATACTTGATTTCTGATCTCGACTAGTATTACTTGTAGGTATGTACGAAGATGAAATGAATGGCCTATTTTTCTAAACTAAACCTAGTGAAGTGACTTTCGCTCTTTCTTATACATACATACATTACATACCTACTTTAATATCAGTATTGTAGAATAATAATTAAAGTCACTATAATATTCACACTATTATATTCATATCTCTTTTTGATCAATTTGTTCAAGAACTTATCACAAAATCGAATGAAAAATTATGCTGTCAAGTTCAAATTCAAAATTTGAAATTCCAAGTCAAATTCTTCATAAAAGTAGATTATCAGTATGAGGGAATTTAGGATTCCCATGATTGATTTAGGATTAATTTAAGTTAGATGTTCTTTTAAGTACCTACCTAATCTAAAGTAAATAAAGCCGAAATATTCAATTTTTGAATTGAAGCAAAGAAGATTTAGCTCCTAAATACAAAACTTAGTATAAGGTACTACAGAGTATATTGTAATGGTTCAATCCTATACAAAATTTTCATTCAATTTGTCTGGAATTTATTAAAATTTAGATAAATAGCATAGTAAAAAGTAATATGTTATGTTAGACCAGACAATTTTACTAATCTGCTGCTTTAGATCTCAATTTTTCAAAATTTCAGACTGGAAATTCGAAAATTTCCTAAAATTTTTGTCACCAAAGCATATTAAGGATGCGATTTTTACCAAACAGATTTTGAGTCTCAAAGCAAAAATTAAGTTATCATAAAGCTAGTAAAGTAATACATTTGAAATGTAAAGTGCTTTGTTATAATCATTGTTATTTTTTGTATTTTATCAACAGGTTAGAGGGTGAACTCGAGATGAAGTCAGTGAAAGATCAGCTCTCGACTCTTGAGGAGAGAAATGAGGTTCTTCAGAACGAGCTTCTTTTTAGACAAGGGCAGATTGAAGAGTCGTCAATTAGAGAGGTCAGAACCGAGATTTCTACAAACTATTCATTCGATTATTACTATTAGACAAGATACTACTATGACTATAACTATTTAATAACTAGTATAATAGTACACTTATAAAAAACATGATGATAACTATCAGTTCTAACACAGAACAGCAGCAGAACAATAACAATTACTACCTATTACTTTTTTGCACATCTGCATACTTTTTTATTTAAACATGCTCATTGCCCCTTCAACTCGATTTAAAACAAAAACAACCAAACCAAACCTTTTCTCTTCAAAAAACTCAATTCCACTTAAGATAATGGATCGGTGATATTTGATCAGGATGTCAAAATGTCAAGTTTTAAAACTTTTCAGCAAATATCATAAAATAGGCTTCTATTAGATATATTCTATCTATATACCCTACAGATACTATATTAGATGACCAATGCAATGTAAGTCTTTTTTCAAATTTTGGCCTTCAAAACTTTTTAAAAAATCAAAAAAAAGTAATATCAAGCACACTTTAGAATTCTAATTAGTTACCTACTTATACTAACTAATAGTAGATATCTAGATCTAGACCAATTATGCTCTTAAATGTTAAAGAAATATTATCTAATAATTAGGAATTGAATTTTTGTATCTGTAATTTTAAATTCAAAATCTTTTTTGACTTTGAAAAGTTTTTATCAAGAGATCTACAGTATATTGAGAATTGAGTTCCTGCTATACTAGTACTAGTAGGTGCTACGAGTATAAACATATAAATATACCTATTCAATCTTGTATTTTTGTGTTTGAAATTCAAACAGCAACTTTTACAAGAACTTGCAAGTGCTTAACTACCGTCTAATTACTAATAAGTAGAAGCAGTCAAGTCTAGTCTGCAAATTTTATGAATAAGTCACTAATTATTGTCTTTAACTTTGATTTTTGATATATTGTCTACTTGATAAATATAGGATCGAATCAAAGGAGAACTCGAGGAATTGAATAAGAAATTAGAAGAAATGCAATTCACCCCACAAAATATGTATGATAATGAGGACCCAGAGCAATCAAATGCAAATAATCATAATCATAATCACTCTAGCAGTAGTAGTAGAAGAAATTCTTCACCGTTATCTCCAAATACCATTAATGAGACAAGGAAACCGGAAACAAAAAGTCCTGTCAAAAATCAACCAACCTCCTCAAGTCCATTTACTAGTACAAGTCCTTCAAAATCATCAAATTTTATACCTCCACCTCCTCCACCACCTTCCTTTTCATCAACAAATCCATCAATACCTCCACCACCACCCCTTCCATTTAATAATGGAAGTTTTAATGTAAATTCAAATAGTACAATAAATAGAAAAGAGCCACCAAACTCTTCGACTCAATTGAAATCGCTTAATTGGTCGAAAATTCCTGAGAACAAGTTAAATGGGACCTTATGGACTAATTTGAATTCAGATGTTTATGAACAGATTGACTTGACAGAGTTGGATCGCCTTTTCTCTTTCAAATATCAAGTGGTAAGATAAAAATTCCAATTCTAATTATTCTAATTGAGAAAATCTGCAATCTGCTGTACCAATATATAGGGTATGCCTGCCTTACCTAAGTGCTTATGTACCCGTACGAGTAAGGTGTTATAGGAAATTGTTTTATATGACAGACTTTTGATTTTATAGAATTCTTGTCAAATATGAAAAAAGTCAAAAAAATTCTCGATTTTGGTTAAAATTTTTCAAGTTAAAAGGATCTTTCAGTACAGTTTCTGGACAATGTTATGAAGTTATGTTATAGTCATGGTACATGTCTTAAAATCAGTCAAAATCCCACAAAAAATGATCATAATTGTGGAATTACAGAATATGTAACCCGTCAACGCATTTTTCGCAAAAATGGGATTTTTGCGCTAGGCTGATACATATATCAGCCGATACAGAAACATGATACATATATTGAGAATCTTGAAATTGAAAATGATAAAAAAAGATTTTCGGTACTTAGGTTTTCTATTCTATTGATAAAGTATTTTTTTATAATACTTATGTACATACATATTAGTAGGGTATATCTGGTACTGGTACCTACATATAAGATCAGAAACTAGAAAAAGCTTTACTGATAGACAATAAAGCTAATATGAAATGACCATTACTTTACTACTACTTTGTAAGAAAAATATGAGCTCTAGCCTACCTTAGATATTTTATCAATAAGTCCAATCTCTCATAATTTTCAAGGTATTAGTTTTACATAGCATAGGTAGGCTCTTAAATATCCTCATTTCTAATTTCTATCAGTAATTTCCAATAATATCAAGCTATATAGTCCTCCAAATCTAAACATTCTGACTTTTTGAATTGCCGCTCTGGCACTATATTGTATTTGTATAGTCCACCTTGCCCCAAAATCGAAAAGTCAGAATGTTTAGATTTGGAGGACTATATTGGGGCAATTATATGGAATCTTTAATCGTTAATTTGACATTCGTTTGACCCAAAATTTTAACATTTGACCCGTAATTTGGGGTAATTTGGGTAATGTATTTAATTATTGGGATAGCGAAGAGAGCATTTATTATTTATATTAGGAATCCCTTTGTTTGTCCATTAGAATAACTTACAGAATCGATTTTAACCTAATTTGGCATTAATTAGTCCATATTGACAAGTATTTCAAAATTTCCCAGCCATAATATTTGGCGCACAGTGATATCTTTAATGATAACTATGGAGGGAAATTTCGAATTTGGCACGGAATTTGGAGTAATTTAAAATATCTTCAAAGCTTTGCTCAAACCGTTAATTAAAGTGTAGTTAATTAAATCCTAGTTTATGTAAAAAATAATTATTATATTTGATTGACACTTAATTTAGGCACACATGTTTTGGGGACTATATTGGGGAGTAATGGGATCGGTGTGGCGCCAAAAGCCAAATGGCTTGCTTGTGGAGTTCATGGAAATGAAGAGAATATTTCTTTTGTATCATCAATGATAATGTGTGGACAGTATATGCTCTGCCCCACAAGGCCTGATGGCTCAGAACCTGACTGTTCCAATACTCCTCAGGTAAAAATTTCACATATATTGCATTGTAAATGTATTTTATATATTATATTTTTTTAGTTAAATTCAAAATAAAAAGTTAAATTTTTCATTTTTTTGTATAAATTTTTAAATATCTTAAAATTCATCAAGAATTTTCAAATTTTTAAAATGTACTAGTTTGCTCAGATAATTTATATTTTGTTTCGCAATCAACATAATACATATGCACATATAAACACCTGGTCTATTTATCTAAACAACCCTGTATAATCTAATACAGGTTATAAACTTTTCTTGGGGTGACAATGAAGAACTTTTTCCAGAATATTCAGAAGTTCTTGTTGCTTGGAAATTAGGTTATTTTATAAACCAAAATTTTAAATTTTATTATTTAAAAATTAATTTTTCTCTTATATATAAAGATACAGATAGAACTATACCTTTAAATGTTCATATTCTGTATATATATAGAATAATAGCACATTTTTATATATAATTTATCTATACAATTTTAGCTGGAATAATTCCAGTTTTTTCAGCTGTAAATGATGGATTTTTCGGTTGTGGAAATCTTAATACTACAGATATTCCTCAATTGCGTCAAGATGTCATCGTTGTTGGCTCCATTGATTCTGAGGGAATTCTCTGCAATACTTCAAGCAAAGAACCTGAGCAATTTTCTGATGGTTATAATTTTGTTAATTTTTAAAATTTATGCAATAACCTAGTATTTAAAGGGTCACAAGTACCCACCCCAAAGACTTGGATAATTTGAATTATAGAAATGCTACTAGATCCTACAAGTTTCGTTCATGTCAATTTTGGCGAGTATTTTTTGTGTTATCCCGAGAAAAGACAGACTGATTCTGACCAAAGATTAAAAATAAAGTGCTCTCTTCGCTCGAAAATTAAAAATTCAATAAAAGATATGTCTTTTGATTATTTTTTTTTTCTATCTAATAGATGGAGAAATAACACCAGAAATTGTTGCACCAGGGATCAACATTATGTCATCTATACCAGAAGAGCCAGGTCATGGTCTAAATTCAGGAAACAGCATGGCAACACCGCATGTATATAAACCTAAATTATCGCAAATTATAGTTAAAAATCCATTTTAATATTTATATAATTAATATCTTTTGTATAAAAAATAAGGTTACTGGTGTCATTGCTTTAATGTTGTGCAAAAACCCGGATTTGACTTTTGACCAAGTAAAAGAAATTATCATAAAGACTTCAGATCAGGACAATTTAGATCTTTTTGGCCATGGTTCTATAAATGCCCTCAAAGCAATTGAAGCCATTTAAATAAAATTAAGTTATAATTTTTACTACAGGGTGTTTCAGAGCAATAGGCCCGGTGTTTATATGCGAATAAGTTAAAAAGTATCATGTCTATTGAAAAGCGATAAAAACTAGCTGAAAGTAGATAAAAAAAATTGAATAATATTCAAAATTTGAAAATTTTCGATTAATTTTAAGATAATTAAAAAATAGTTCAAAAAATGAATTTTTTTGATTCTTTGGCTCAAGTTATGTAATAAATTTCGTTTTTTTCCTTTTAAATTTTTTTGCAAAATTCAAAACGTTATTTCAAAAAAAATTCTTAAATATTTTAAACAATTTTTTTGAATCTTCTCAGAATATTTTAGAAAATATGAAATTTTTAAGAAAATCTAATTTTTTCATGTTATTTCAGCTATGTAGTTTTTACCGTTCCTCAATAAACAATACTATTTTGAGTTATTCAGATATAAACGCCGGCTCTATCTCTTTAACCTATATTATTAACCACCCAGTATATTTTATAAATCTTGAAAAAATTTAAAATTTGTTTTTAAGTAAAACTTTACATTTTATTATCCTTTAAATTAATATATATGTAAAACTAATACATTTTTGAATCATTATTAATTTAATATCCATATCTATTAATTATTAATTGTGCGAGCGAAGCGCGCACTTACTATTCAACTTTGCTTGCACTTTGTCCGTCTGTCTGTCTGTCTGTATGTCTGTCTGTATGTTCGCGGCATAACTCGAAAACTACTTGACCGATTTTAACCAAATTTGGTATGAAGGACCCTTATAGGGTCTAGTTGTGCATGCTCGAAAAAAATTTCAGATTG
>JAQIXA010002541.1:0-17440 GCA_034699045.1 Nanhermannia cf. coronata Gr-Ori-00579 | reverse complement strand
GTGCTCCACTGCACGGAATTCTTTAGTAAAAGGCGAAAGAATTATACGACTTGCAGTAAAGCCTGTGATAACTCCAACATACCCCAACACCAAATACTAGACCAAAAACACATACCCAAACACAATAGCGTTTAACTAAAGACCACTTGCTACGCCCTAACTACAATTAACTAACTAATTTTTACTACCCTATCTTTTAGATACACGTATTCTTAACTAGGTTTTGCATTTACATTTAAATATTATTTATTAACTAATGTGTAATTAAGGCTTAATTGGAGGGGTATATCCCCATTTAAACACATGTTAAAAAATTTAATAAAATAAAAGTATTTTTATAGGGGAACTTTTATTACCTGTCTAGCACTGGTTGGTATTTGGTAAATGTCTATCTTCAATCTAAATCTAATGAGATTTTTTTGACTTTAATTATTAAATTTTTTGGAATAAAATACAACAAATTACTAGCAAGATACGATAAAATATGAATAGGATAAAATTAAGCATTAAACCTAATATATATTTATAGGTACTTAATTTAATTATTAATTAGGTATATCAATATCAAAATCAAAAGACAATCAGGTGGGATTTGGGATTTTTAGGATCAGTTTTGGATTTGGATTTATTTGGAAGTACCTATTTTACAAGTGATTTCTGCATTTTTCCATTTGGATTTGGATTATGGTTTCAATTTAAGAAGTTAAAGTTAAATTACATTCAAAATTGGACACAAAATTTGAGTTTTCAGGAATGAATAAGGAAACTTTTGATAACTTATCCGAATATTTTAGGTTAGTCTAAGGCCCTTGGCTAAAGTTAAATATTACCTTTTAACTGTTTTAACTTAATTTTTAAATACAATACAAATACAAAGTTAATCTGTACTGTTTTTGTTAGCTTTTAGGTTAGTTATAGTTAGATTAGATTTTAGATTTTAGATGATAGCTATCGATAGGTTAGATTTTAGTAGGGTATTTTTTTATTTTACTTTTTATTTATTATTGTGTTTTGTGCATATTTCCCCAGTAAATGCATATTAAAACCGCTGAAATCAAAACGACATGCTTAAAAAATTGAGATTTTTTGATTTTTTTTTTGGGATTTTTATTTTAATTTAACAAAATTATTACAGATTAAAAAATTATCTACGTCTACAACTGTACAATACACTTACAGACTTGCAGCTAGTAAAGAATACAAGGTAAGGTAAGTTATAATTATATTGTTGATAGTTGATAGTTGATAGACGAAATAATAGTGTAAGTGTAACCTACAAAATATAATTAATTTACGTTATTTTTATTTAATTTAGTAAGTACCTACTTACTAACTAGTACAACTAGCTAGTTTGTTTATTAGTAATTTAAAGAAGCTTTTATATTAAGCTTTGAATTGGCCTGTCTAAAGTCTAAGGTCAAGGCTTATTCCTATTTAAAGGTAGGTGTATGTGTATAATGTATATTTGGTTTCAGACACGAATTAATTAAAATTAAATGGACCCTATATAAGTATTTAATTAGTCGAATATGGAAGGGTCCTAATTATTCTATATAACGCTGCTAAGCAATTTTCATATCATTTTCAGCAATTTTCAGGCCTATTAGGCCTAGACTAGGTAGATTAATGTAGGTAAATACTAAATACATTTTTGGATCTTGTTTTAATAACATTTTTTTAATCCTTGATCAAAGGTAAGAGTAAAAGTAAAAAATGGATGAAGAGGAAGTTGGACCAAATGAAGTACAACCTACTTGGGATGCTGATCATGGTGATGGTGGTGGAAGGAAAAAAGGTCATTCGGTAAAAGTTCCAAGACTTTACAAAGTAGCAGCCAAAGCTTTGCAAACCATTGAGGAAAAAGGTGAAGGCCTTAAAAATGTCGTCTATTCTCTCAAACACCCTGTAAGTAAATAGCTAAAAGTTCAATACATTATCTCAACTGAGAAATTAAAGTCATTAGCTCATATATTATCATTTCCTTATTTAGAATGTTAAAGCCCTTACTGCTCTTGTCTCGGAAGCTCTTAAAAATTCACAAAAACTTGACCTGATCATCGAGAAATCAAAATTAAAAGCAAATGAACCTGCACTTGGAAATCAAATATTTTTAACTAAAATACTTATCACTGAATTACTTTTCGGAAAGCAACGTCTTGGTGGGCAGTCTAAGCCTGTTCAAACTATTTTAGGTAGATAAATAATTTTGTATTTTAGTTTATTAGCTATTAGTAGTCAGAATTCAGTATACCTTTTTGCATTATCTATATGTAAATCATTTTAAATATTCTAGGTTATAAAGAAAAGTATGAAAATATATTGAGAAAGGAAGAACGAAAGAAAAAGTCAAAATCCAAGTATGGCAATGTGGACCAAATGGAAGATGGTAAAATACTCATACAAATTATTATACTATCTAAAAAGAAAAGTGATTGATTTTTAACGGTATTTTTATATCTTTAGATGAGGAAACTTCAGGACCAAAAGATTTTAAAAAGCCACGATATGTCCGAGTGAATTCTTTAAAAATGAACCTCGCAGATGCAATTAATTATTTACAAAATGAAGGATGGAAACTTAAGGAGGAATTTTCTGAAGATTTCTCAGTAGATAATTTAGAAGAAGATGAATTCTACGTTGATGATTTTGTTGAAAATTTGCTCGTTTTCCATACTAAAGCAGCACATGAATTCTTTAACCATCCTCTATATCTTGATGGTACTCTTATTCTTCAAGATAAAGCTAGTTGCCTTCCTCCACTAGCCTTAAAGCCTAGAAAGGGACGCGAAATTATAGATGCTTGTGGTAAATAGAATATTTATTACATATAGGCACTAGGCACCTACTTATATTTAACTATGTTTTAATAAATATTTTATATATTACTTTTAGCTGCACCTGGAATGAAAACGAGTTTATTAGCCGCAATTACAAATAATGAAAGTCCAATCATTGCAATTGAAAAGGATGTAAAGAGATTTGAAACATTGAAAAATTTTGTACAAGATATGGGACTAACTTCTTGTAAAGTACTTAATAAAGACTTCACTGATCTTGAACCTGAATCTTATCCAGAAACTGAATATATACTATTAGATCCATCATGCTCTGGTTCAGGTATGCTAATGTTATGATCTAGACTAGTTTGTGTTGTGAGTTTGAGAGATGAGATAAGCGTTGATTTCTTGATTTCTTCATTTTTTAATGTTTTATAGGAATGTATAGCCGAGTCGAATTATTTTCATCAAATAGTGTAAAGCCAACAGATGATAATGGTCGATTAAAAAAGTTGTCATTTTACCAAAGAAAACTCCTGCTACATGCAATGAAATTTCCTAAAGTCAAAAAAATTGTATATTCCACATGTTCCTTGTATTCTGAGGAGAATCAGGATGTACTTGCAGCAGCACTTGAAGAATCATCTGTAAAGTTTAAGGTTAAACGAACCTTGCCCAACTGGAAAAATAGACTAACTTGCCAAAGCAATGATTATCAATATGAATGGCTAGATTGTTGTATTAGGTCAAACATGGTAAGAAATGAATTGCATTCTAGCTTCTCACTAACTACTATACTAAGAGTTTACTTTCAGTTCTACTCTGCAGATTAATTTCAATATTTTTTTTTATTTTTTAGGAAGAGAACAGAACTGATGGTTTTTTTGTTGCAGTTCTTGAAAGAGTGTGAAATACATTTAAAAAAAAATCTATCTATTTTAATTGACTGTGCGTTTATCAAATATTTTTTAATCGTTAAAATAAATGATGACTTTTTTATACGATCCTTAACAAGTAAGTTTCACGATAATTTTATTTTTATTAGGTATGATTATGATTAGGTATTTTAATTATGCTAATAATGATAAATTATTATAGACAGATAGTCATTTTGTAGCAAAATGAACATGGTATGGGAGTGTTTAGGGTAAATAAAAAATCGATTATAATAAGTCTACATAAAATTAATTTCCTTGTCATCTTGTTAAATATTTTAAATTAGCACGAATAAGGAAATATTATAAATCATTAATCATTACATACCTACATAGATAGGGAGATTTATAAGTATAACTAGAATATACAAAATCAGAAAACTATTATATTATGCGTATGAATAAGCAGAAGTAGGCAAATTTTTCAGTCAAAAAACCGGTCTTTTGGCAATGACTTTTAACATTTAAACGCTTAAAAAGTGAATTATAATATTATTATTAAGTCTTTAGATAGTTGTAGTAACGTATGTATGTAGGTATGTAGGTATATAGAATAAAAAATATATAGAATTAATTTCTATCTACACATTAGAATAGAATAATGGCCCATAACTTTAGGGTAGGTTTTTGGTGGAGAATTATGTAGATACCTAGGTAGGTACCTAATCCTTTTTCAGGATTTTTTTATGCAAATAAGCACATTTTTATATAAAACTTCAAAATCTTGGATATCCATTGTTAAGCATTTACATTTTTGATTCATTTCTTAATAAGCTTTTGTCCAGGATAGATAAGTTAGAATAGACTAGTTTCGTTCAAAATATTTATAAATATCTTATTTTACCGATCATGGGGTTTTATAAGGATACTTGTAAATTAAATATTATACTTTATTTTACTACCTTCTTAGCTTTAGTTCCTTCAAGTGCTTTTTCAACATCAAATGCTGGTAATTTCAACAGACGTCAAGGTTCATTTAAAATTGCAACATTTTCCTCTTTGGATTATTGTCCCGAGTTACCTTCAGCAAATGTAAGAAATAATTCTTAAAATACCTACTTCTAATTTTATTACATAAATCATAATCATAATCATATACCAAAGATTAGAAAATTCTACCAGAATACTCTGGTACTTATATAAGGTCGTAATTGGATCGTATCATTTTTTGCATAATACATAATAATAATGGATAGGTAATAATTATTAATTACATACCCTACTGCCTTACCTACATACGTATATCTAAATACAATGCAAAAAAGTATTAGCTAGGATATTAATTAAGGGATCATTGGATCATGATCATTGCGACCTTGAAATATCTGTAATTTATAATATCCAAGTCTTATATTTGATATTCTTATTAACTTATCAATATCAACTAATCGTAAGTACCTTTTATATGATATTTTGTTTTTTAATTTGCTACAAGTATAAGGTAAAGTACAAGTATCTGTATTTCATTTTGTAAACTCATAATTAGAATATGGGGGAATTAATCAAAAGGTATTTTTAGTAAAATAGTAATAGATTACATATGTATATACATTATTATTATTATTATTAAATAATATAAGCTTACTTATCCTTAGATATAGGTAGACATAGCTTAGCTAGGCATTATTTTAAGAGGTTTAAGTTTAATCTGTTGTAGTGTAGGTATAGTGTACAATCTTTTTTTATCTTATAGAATGGGGTGATCGTAGAGTGTCGACAAAAAGGTCAAATAAAATCTGAAAAATGTAAGCTAAATGAGCCGAACGGAAGTGAAGCTTTTTACCGATGCGGAGAATACCATTTAACCTCTGAAGGGGATTATATAGGCGGAACTTTAATTTGCGAACATGGACGATGGAGCCGATTAAAGTCTTACCAAGACTTTTCTTGCATTGTCCGTAAGTACTTTCCTACTATCAGTATACAGAATAGTACATAAAAGTTATAAGTCTTACATATAAGTATAAGGTAAAGGTATTATTAAGTTTTAAGTATTTATGTCAAAACAAAAATCCCAAATAAAAATCAAAATGCAATTGATTTACAGAATGTGGAATGTCTGCAAATAATTCTTCCGACTTAAGAACGGCAAGAAAGTTCAAAGGATTTTCTCCAGCAACAGGTGTCCAAACAACTCGAGAAGAATTCCCATGGGTAGCTTCCATTTTTTACCAGGATATTTTCACTGGAAATTTCGACTTTAAATGTTTTGGATCCCTTATCAATCCTTCTAATAAAGGATTTCTAATTTTAACTGCAGCTCATTGCTTGCTTGAAACAAATTCAAGTTATATCGAAAATCCGCAAAATATTCGAGTCGTTATAGGAGCAACAAGCCGATTTTATGCTGAAAATGTAGCTGATCTCAAGGCACAATTTTTTACGGTAAGTAGTAATTAAAAATTACCATAATAATATCCTTTTTAAATATTCTATATATCGCAGTTATCAGACTATGCAAGTGTATTTATTATATAGTGGATCAATTTACTGGTTTTATTTAATAGGTCAAGAATATAGAAATAAATCCAGACTTTCGATCTCATCGAAATGAAGCTGATATAGGAGCCGTCTTTTTGAAAGAAAACTTGATTTTGTCAGATCAAGTTTTACCTGTGTGTTTTCCCAATAGGTACCTACTACATTAATTTACTTAAAGTTGAAAAATCTGATGAAATCTTGTAATTTTACATTATTCATCTATAAACAATTTTAGAGGCAATCAAATTATTTCTAAACAGCAAGTTAAACCGGGAGTTAATGGAGAGGTTGGAACACTTTTTTTTAGATAATTTCTTGGAATTTATAATAATTTTGTCAATGATTTGTATAGCTGGTTGGCTTTGAAAATGAGGATGCTGCTGGAAGACCTTTAAGAAAAGGAAAGATGCCTGTTGCTGATGCAGAATTATGCCGTGACATTTTTAGCAAATTTCCAAGTCATTCAGAGTTTTGTGCTGGATCAGGCGATGGTAAAAATAAATATTTAATGAGCCAAATAAATAATTTTACTATTACATACATACTTTATTTTAGGGGCTACTTCTGAGCAAAAAGTCTGCATTGGTGATAATGGAGGCGGTTTGTATTTTTCCGAATTTTCTGGTAGCCCTCCAAAATTTTATATCCAAGTATGATAAAAAAAAAATATTGGCAAAACGATAGTAATTGAGTGTAGGAAATCAATTAAGCAATTTTTTTAATCTTATTAGGGCATTGTGACAAAAAATCCAAACAGGAAACCTCGAGGAACTTGTTTCAATTACGGATATTTTACTCGAGTCTCAAGTTATGCCAATTGGGTTCATGATGTTCTTGACAATCAAATTAGTTTTGAAATGGAGCAAGCTTTTTCTTCTACGTCGCCCGTAAATTAACTCATTATACGATATATCGTAACGTAAGGCATTGAATCAATTCATATTTTATTCTTTTTTTTTCAGAAATCAAAAACAACCAAATCACCTTATAACCAGCAACAAAATATTTATAAATCAACTACAACTACCATTTATACAACATCAACAACCAAGCCTCCATTTATTGAAAGTAAGAAACCTTTGAATAATCAACCAAAGCCAAAATCAACATTTAGACCAGATCTAAAATCGACTTCAACAACAACTCGAAAAACTTTCATTGTACCATCATCATCCAGACGAACTGCATCACCAGCATTAGAATCGACTACAGTTAATCAATATCAAAGTTCAAGTTCAATTTCTTTTCCTTTAGAAGGTAAATTAAAAGTTAAAAAATTAAGCTCTTTTTAGTTAAAATTTAAAAATATATATCAATTAGGCGGAGATTTCAGGAAAGTTGGACTTGAAGTTCACAACACATATAGGAGAAAGCATGGAGTTTCTGAATTTCAACTGTCTCAAACGGTAATTTCATATCAATTACAACTGGAAACTATGAATTGAAAATGAAAATGAACTCCTCTTTTATGAATTCTCGATAATATTGTATTTTAATTTAGATTTTTTGATCTTATACTCGATCAACTACTTATATTTTTAAGAATAGTCATTATTACAATAACAATTTTTAATATATATTTTTAATTATTTGACTAATTTTAACATTTTGACAAAATTATAGCTCAATGAAGAAGCTCAGAACTGGGTTGACTATCTTATAAGAGAAAACAAAAAGTTTCTCTCGAGGAGAACTGAATTCGGAAAAAATTTATTTGAAGCTAAAGGATACACGAAAAATGATTCAGACATGGTCCAATTAGCAATTGAAAGATGGTATAGTCAAAATACAGACTATAATTATACAGACCCATTCTCATCACCATCACATGAGAAATGGCTCTCTTTTACTCAAATGATTTGGAAAGAATCAAAAGAAATTGGTGTTGGTGTTGGAAGAAAAGGAGATCGAGTTGTTGTGGTTGTCACTTATGCTCCTGCTGGAAATATTCTTGGCGAAAACGGAAAATATTTCAAAGATAATGTGTTTCCACCTAATTTTTCTCACCTAAAAGTAGTAAAGTAAATGAAAAAGGTTATTTAAAAATGTATAGGTTATAGGTATTGAAACTTGAAATATTGAATGAATTGAATAAAAACCGAAAAGGGAAAGTTAAACATAACAAAGCTTTTGTTTTTAAATTTTTAATGACTTATTTGTAATAATTAGGTTTAGATATATTGTAAATCAAAATAAAGGTTACAGTCATAAAATCATTTATTAGGTAAATGTTCAACACAGTATGAATTTAAAAATATTATTACTTTTCATAATAGTAATAATCTCAGGTAATATCTTAAAAATTTAAGTCTTTAGCTAAAGCTAATCGTAATTTAAATTTAAATGTGCGATCGGATTTTGATAGAAATATATGGAGACGATTTTTATCCTGAAGATCCAAGATCTGCATCTGAAGAAGTTGCTGAAGCTACAACTGAACTTTCAACTACTACTAAAATAACAGTTCCGACAAATTTGACCACAAAAAAGGCCAAAAAAAAGAAGAAAAAAAAGTGCAAGGATAAAAAGGGTAGGTAAATATTCAAATTTTTTAAAAATTCCTGACCCTGACATTGATTAAAAACAGTATAAATCAACCCTACTTAGGACTAGCTGTATCTATAAACTTTAATTATTGAGATAGTATTTATTACTGGTATAGTAATGGTATGATATTACTGATATCGTATCAGTATCGTATGGGGATTATAAACTGTCTCTAAAATTGACCAGTAGAAATTGATTTATCAGATCTGAATAAAAGCATCTATAAATAGGTATACCCTACCTAATTCAGTTGTTGTAAAATGACAATTTTCTAGGAAAGAAAAGCAAAAAAAATAGTACTGAAATAATAGAAACAACTAAACCAACAACGGCAGCAACAATTCTAACAACATTCGAACCGACCACTGAACTTGAACTTGCAACAACCGAAATACCCGAGAAAATAATGGAGTTAACTACAACTGAAGAACCTAAAACAACTACGAGTATTAAGCCTGATTTAAAAGGAACAAATAAGAAAGTAATACGATTTTTTAATTACCTAATATGAATAATGATCCTAAATAAAATTATTTATTCCTCAGAAGACGCTACAATGCATAAAGGTACCCAATAAATTATAAATATTCTTAAATATAAAACTTTATAATTAGCTTACTGATTACTGATTTTGCTTTTTTAAATATTTTTTTAGGCTGGAGAAACTTGCGGTCCACCTCCAATTCGTAAATTTAAAAAAAAATAAATATACTAAAAGTACACTGCACTTTCTATAAAAAGTACATTTTGAAATATTAAAATAAATCGTAGCTGCTGGTCAACCCCGATGTTGTGAAGCTCCGAAATTTGCATGCAAACGAGTTGAGAAAGGCGGAAAGGTGTTTGTTTGTCTAAAATTGGCAAATCAATATGAAGTTATGAAGCCACCAGCAGATGAGAAATAATTATCCAGATTCAAAAATTTTTATGTCTAATTGAAATTTTATCGATGATTATAACGACAATATGAGTACCTTACCCTATACTTTAGCAATCTTCAAAAAGTTCAAAATATTTTTTTAAGAAGGTTACCCTATACATGAGAATCATGGATTAAAATACAAAATAAAATTATTTGATAAACATACTCGTTGCCTAATTATTGAAAATCTGCCCATTACGTATTTAGGTACTTTACGATTACCTTATATGTACTAGCCTAGCTTTTCTGTTTCTAGTTTTATTTTACGGATAGTTAGGTATTTCCATTGTACCCCAGTAAATTGCATTGACTCTCCGATTAGGTCATTTGCTTTGAGAATTTTAAAAAAAATTCCAATGCACATTAATAATACTACACTTAAAAGTACCTAGATATATGTATCTATAACTGTAATCCGCGTATAATGCATTTTTTAAGGAAAGTGTAAACATGAAATTCATGAATATGTGACGAGTTGTTGTGGTTGACTTTCAAAATCAGGTCAAATTTTCCAGTTTGTGTTGTATTAATCAAAAGTGTTAGTAAAAAAACTTTTTCAAAAAAAAGTAGATCAAATATTTTAGGTATTTTATCCATAATTATTAAATTAATAATATGTCATAAAATAAATAAGATAAGTCAAATATGAATAATGGATAATTAGCAGGTACTAGGTATCTACTCTATACGAGTATAAAGCCTAATAAATGGATAAGAATTTTCTTTTAAAAAAGTAGTAGGCAATTGTAATTGTAATTACAGATAGTACCTACCTAGTGAATATATTTTTTCTACAAAATAGTACAAGCTTCATTACATACACTACTATATACTACTATACTCTTTGACGTAGAAAATCTAATTTATCTTTTTAAGAAATCTTCATATTTTTTTCAAAAAGTGAGAAGTAATTTGATAAAATTCTCTGGATCTTTATCTAGATCTTGATCGGCTAAGAATAAGCATTTTGGATTGAATTTTTTGATTGATAATACCTACATCATAATATTAGGATACATAATACGCCTAGTTTGGATACATAATACAAACCAATACCAACATTTGCTGATAAGTGGTAGCTAGTAGCTATAAGATTACGAAATACATAAGCAAATTTTAATTTTATTTTTCTAAAAAGAAACATTTTTAGTTTTTTAAGTTTTTTAAGTAATAAAAGTTCAAAAAATGAAATCAAAAAGCCTCGTTTTAACTTTTTTTGTGATATTCTCATTTTCTCAAATTACTATTATTACTGGCGAATACTTTTGTGAACCTCTTAAAATCAAAAAGGTAGGTTACTTTACACACTTTTTTTTATAAAAAAGATTTGATATTTTTACAACTTTTTCAAGGGAGTAACATTAGAATGCCTGGATAATTTTGGCCAAAGACTCAACTGCTTCTCAGAATACATTACACAAGGTTCAAGAGCTAATCTGAGGTGTAAAAATTTATACAAAGAGACTTTTTCCACAAGTAATTCATTCGAATATGGAAATATCGCGATGGAATGTCTTGAATCGGGGAAATGGACCAATTATGAACTTTACAAAGAGTTTTCCTGTTCAATTGGTAGGTACTTATCAAAATCTCCACAATCAGGTGTAAATATTTTATTTTTTAAAACCAGAATGTGGAAAACATTCCATAGGACAAATTCCATTCATAATTTATGGAGATTATATCGAATCTTGGCCTTGGCAAGCTACTATTTTCAGAATGAATGAAATTAAAGGCAAACTAGAATTTATTTGTGGTGGAACATTAGTTCATGATCACAATCATGATGAACTAATCGTCATATCTGCTGCTCACTGTCTATTTAATGGAAATGTAAATCCTCAAGATAATGATATGAAAAAATTCCGAATTGTTCTTGGAGCTACGAGCAGTGATTATAAGGAAATTTTAAAAAATTCAGAATCTCGGATCTTAACTGTAAATACTAATTAATTACCTACTAATCTATGACAAAATCCAAAAAATTGTGTAAAATTTTTCACTTTCAGATCAAACAAATTATTATTCACCCTAATTACAATGATCGAATTTATTCAAACGATATTGCAATAATCCGATTCAATTCTCGAATCGAACCAAGTGAAAATATCAAGCCCGCTTGCCTTCCAAATCCAAATGAATATCAAATTACACCTGGAATTGATGGAGCTGTAAGTAATACCTATGTTTTTCTTCAAAATTTTGTAAAATATTTGGTTAATTCTCAGGTGGCTGGATTTGGACTGACTGAAAACAAAATCTTTTCAAAATCACTTCAGATAACTCAATTACCAGTTGTTGAATCAAAATTTTGTGAGCAAAAGCTTAGAAGAGAAATTACAAACACTGAATTCTGCTCAGGATACTCATTAGATGGTTGGTTATTTAAATTAAATTTTCTAATAATAGGTACTTATTTAACTTTATCTTTATATGAATGGTCATTGAAGGTAATTCTGCCGTTTGCGTTGGAGATAGTGGTGGTGGATTCTTTATTCAAGATCAAATTAATCAACAATTTATACTACAGGTATTTAATAAGTTATTTATGAGATTCTTATACACTACACATTCGGAAAATAGGCTTTTAATTGGATTTCAATAATTTAGGGCATCGTCAGTCAAGGCTATATAGGCTTAAATGGTATTTGTTCTGGATATTCGATCTTTACAAAAATTGGTGAATATATCCCTTGGATCCTTTTCTATCAAAATTCTTTAAATCAGCTGAATTATTTGACCGAATCGGAGAATCCAGAATCTTTAACATTGGTTGAAAGTGATACAAAATTGAAAACTATTAAACGTAAATTGAAAGGTCAGTTTGATTAGAAATATAATAATTAATGAATTCTAGTCTAGAGCTAGAGTAGTGAAAACCCTTATCTATCAGAATTATGTATAATATATGCTTACTATAAGCCAAAATCGGGTATTTCAGGAATGATTCAAGTTATAGTTTTAATTTAATCGGTTCTTTTAACTATTTTCTCAGATTATGAAATAGAAGCCTTAAAACTACACAATGACTTAAGAAGATTACATCAATCTCCAAAACTAAACTATTCTACCGAATTAGCAGCTGAAGCCCAAAAATGGACTGATTATTTGACCCACAATTTTTCAGAAACTAGACCAAAGAATGGAAAATATCGAGAAAACCTCTATATAATATCGTCATCTATAAACATGACAAATATTGAGCTAGTCCAGCGAGCAATAAATAATTGGTATAGTAGAAAATCCCATTACAATTGGGAGAATCCAAAGCATTCGACTTTTTCTCAATTAGTGTGGAGATCAACAACAGAGTTAGGTATAGGTATTGGAATTTCTTCAACTAGTTCCAAGAAAATAGTAATTGCTACATACAACCCTCCTGGAAATGTTTATGGAAAAAATGGCCTATATTTCAAGGAAAGTGTTTTTCCTCGGCAATTATTAAAATTTTAAAATCTTAAAAACCCATTAAAAACATTTAGATGTAGGTACAATGTATAAGTATAGACAGTAATTTATGCTTTGAAAAATCAAAAATTTGTAATTATTATTGAATAAGATTTCGATTTTTTGACAATATTCATAATTACAATTTACAATAAAAAACTAGTTACCTACCTAATATACATTACATTCATCATGTGGTATAGATATATATGTATTTATAAATAGGTACTATATATAGAAACAGTTCATTGGCAATTTACAATAAATAAACCATACACTGGGATGGGATATTTTTGCCATACTTATCATTTACCTAGTTTTATAGATATCCAACTTTTTGATATTACAATATACTTCAATATAGTACATACACTTATCTTTAGGTTTAAAATAATTATTACCTACTATTTTAGAAAAAGAAAGAAATTTCAAAAACCAACATCTTAAACACAAACGTAGAAAAAAATATAATCCTTTTTAAACTAGTAAGGTTCCATACACTTACAAATACATACGTAGGGCAATTATTAACAATTAGGTAATATCAAATTAATAATAAGCATTTGCGCTCAAAAGTACGTATTACCTGTTTTACAAGAAAGAAAAGTAGAAAGATAAGAAATATGTATCTACTTTACTAATAAATAATATTACCTACCTATATTATATTATATTTTATCAAACCTAACTTAACTAGCTATTAATTAAATAATCCTAATTCTAATATATATTATAATATCTTTAAACTTTCAAGAAACAAAAATGTTTAACATGTATAACTCGAACATTTAAACTAAATATAAACAGACAATACATATATTTTTTATTTTACCTAAATTAAAGTATGTGATAAATGTGATAATGCTAAAATATACAAACACTCGTGTATATAAACGCATCTAAAAGTATATTTTTAAAGTTTGAGTTGGATTAGATTAGTTGTATTTAGATAATTGTAAATTGTATAAATTGTAATGTAATTATGTAATTGTAATATTCAATTTCTTAATGTATAGTATAGGTTATGTTTAGGTACATAATTATGTACATGTAGCAAATATTATGTTATATTTAATGTATAAATGTAATATAGTAAATAAATTAATTTGGATGAATGCATAAATCCCTACTTTTTGCACCATCACATCATTCTTTTTTTCTTGTATTATAAACTTCCTTATCGTTAATTAATAAATAATATTAATATTTTGTAAAATACCTTATATAGATATTAGGTATTAAGAATTTTGAATTTTGAAAAATTATGTATGGGTATGTATGTGTAATAGAATTGAATTCGACTCAAATCAAAAAAATTAGATTTTAATAATCTAAATTGTTAAATAATGTAAGAATGCTTAGCTGCTGATGAAGTTTTCGTCTGCGTGTCAACATGACTTTCATAAGTAAGTGAGTTACGTTGAGAGTTTAATCTTTCAGCAATTTTATGACTAGAAAAGAAATAAAAAATAATTGTAATATAATAAATCATCAAATAGAATTTAGTTAATACTTAAATGTCTACCTATAATTTTAATACTTTTGAAAAGCATAATATTGTAATTATAAAAAGCAAATAGAATAAACAACCAAATAAATAGAAATAGATAGGTACTTTTATTACAACTTACCCTATATTCATAATTCTTTCTTTATTTTTAGAATCAGCTGTCCAGATGGCTATTTTGTCCATTTTACCACGTACGTCAACAACGGCTCCACATATATCTTCACCATCATCATCAAATGCTTCTCCAATTAAACATAAAAGCTACAAAAAGACAAGAGAAAATTTAAAAACAGATAATAAAATAATACAGAATATTATATTAGTCATTGGTAGGTATATGATTATAATTATAAATCTGTATATAAATAAATAGGTGATAAAACAAGCATTTATAATAAAAAATTTATTTGGAATAGAAAGTTTTCAATATTGTACTTACAACTTCAAGCCAGTTATTATCAAGATTTTGACGATATCTTTTTTCAAAATTCATGAGCCATCGACCACCTTCACAATTTCCTTTATCCTCCCACATTGGTTTTAAATGATCTAGAAAAAAAGAAGAAAAATAACTTAAAACATAAGCCTATATCTATACGATCTATTAAAATAAAATTATTATCATCTCGTTTTGCCGGGCTATGTAAGGTTGGTGGTGGTGATAGTGATGGTGTCAATTTATAGCATTGATATTGATATATTACAATTTAAAATTTAAAATTTAATAATAAGGTTAACTGGACCACTACCTACCTTACATAAGCCGGTCCTGTCATTTAACATGTCATGGACCACGACATTTTACATTTTTAAAAGCTATAGTAGAATAGAAGAATATTGATGATTGACAATAATATAATTACCTTTGAATACAAAATAGGAACATCCGGGTTTAAGTTCGCTAGCACTTTTAATATGGTTAAAGACAGACCAAAAATCCTCGACAGTATTAAAGGGACTAACAACTCGAAGATTATCTTCCCAATTTCTTTCTTTAATATTCTCAAAGTACCAAAATTTCCATTCATTTTGTAGTGGATGTTTTTGCTCCATGATCTCGGGGGGTATTGTCTTGGGATCCACTTTTTCACCACCATCTGTCCCAATCACCGTCTCCTTCTCTTTACTTTCCAACATCATCATTGGTCCAAATCAAACTGTCTACTTCTACTTTACCAAACTCCAAGGTCCACAACCTCAGCTCCCTTCACTTCACAGACAGACACAGACACAAAATTACACGACAACCGATCAGCTCTATACTTGCACAAAAAGGTCAATTATTTATCGGTTTTTATATAGTACTGTAGTAGATAGTCTTACCTTTATTAAGTGACGACTTCCGGTCCAAAGTTTGTCCAGAAAGGGTGACAGGGAACCGATAAAAAACCAGAAAAAAAAGACAGCAGCAGAGAATTTCGGTCGGTTTAACCAAAGGGTCGTCGACTACTATACTATAAGCTATAGTAATAGTACTTACCTCTCATTCGAAAGTAGTAGAGGCATTCAAACGCCTAAAGATGTCCATACTAATTCTTATACACTTTTTGAACTTGGATTTTTCATTAAAAAAAACCTTACTTTTTTGCAAATACAGGACAGGTCGGGTCGGGTAAGGGTACCTAGTTACCTAGGACCTAGGTATTTTGATACACGATTGTATGGTCATATCATGGCCAATGGTCATGTCCATTGTCCATGTATGTACCCTACTTTTTTGAGGAAAGCAAAAAGTACTTATAATACATTATTATACCTATACCTAATATTATGTACGAGTACCCTACTAATAAATAAGCACAAGAAAATAATAAAAAAATGCTCATTTATACCAACGTTATCATTACTGTAAGAAATATTTTTTATTGATGATGATAACATTTTTACATTACAATTCAATATGTTCATAATTTCAATTGGGGTAGGTAATTGAAAAAATATAAATTGCAAAATAATGTAAATCAATTCCAATTGGCAATTGAAAATTGAATTCAAATCTCAAATCAAATCAAGTTTAAAAATCTTTCCATATTTCTTGGAACTACATTCTAAAAGGCTCCGATTTATTTTCATCCCTATCTGTATTTTGGTTGAATTTACTTCTAGGTATATTTTTGGTTTAATCCTTATTTGGTTTTGAGCACTTACCCCTGTAATTAAGCCAATATTTTTAAATCTTTACCTTACCTAACCTAAACTCTAATAAAAGACATAAACTAAAAAAATATTGAGTTAATTTCATATAGGTATGGCTAACCTTTTAGGTATTGTTAGGACTTAACCCTAAGGCACTATTCTGCCATAGTTTGATGAATGAAAATATAGGGGCAAATTCAGTCAAATTAGGTATAAAATTAAACTAGTCATTTTCAAATTCTAAAATGGTTATAAAATAAGGTGAAGATACAAAAAAGTATGGTAAACAATTGTCACAAATAAACAGCTTCAATTTCAATGATAATTTAATGAATATATCAACATAGACGTTCGACTTCATCAATTTTTACTTTATAAAATGTATTATGTTATGCATGTACTACTTTATACAACTTGTTATAATTTCTGAAATCTTAAAATGCAAGTCTAATAATTCTAAGAACTTTAAACTTAAAATTCAAACTATCTCAGATATTTGAGTATGTATAAACCTATCTATAAACCTATACCTATACATATCTGTATTGAGTATTGTTAGAATAATGTGATGATTTAACTCTTATCAAAATCAAGATATACCAACTGACTACTACTATATACGTATACGTACATATACGTATACTTACAGGTAGTATAAAAGTTAATTCGTAATTCTTCGGTTTGT
>JAQIXA010002540.1:0-17454 GCA_034699045.1 Nanhermannia cf. coronata Gr-Ori-00579 | reverse complement strand
ATTCAATTCGATTCGATTCGAAATCTCGAATTGAAAATCCTGAGCAATTCGATTCGATTCGAAATTGATCGAATTGAGAAATTTTCCAATCCAATCCGATTCAATTCGAAATTCGATCGAATTGTCGAATTCGAATGGCAGGCCTAATAATGGCAGTTTAATCTTTAAATTCAACTCTGAAAAACGCTCATAGGCCTCAGTTATACGAGGATTCAGGTAAAACCAAAGCCAATCTATGGTTTTTCATAGCTGAATTAAAGTAATTGCTCGTACTGATACTTTGAGTATTTTAACCATTTTTTTTATTTATGCAGATAACACTTCGACTCCTGGTCGTAATGAACATCGCAATAAAACTGGAGATTTTCGGTCTGAAATGAGAGAAATGTTGAAAATGATGAATAGTGCTGATCCAGGCAATCCTGTCACAATGGTAATTCATACATTATTAAGTATATGAATGAATACATATGTATAATGTATATACAGAATAATATGTACATAGTACATACATATTACAGTATACCTACGTATTAATATAAATATACGATACCTATGCATTATGTACTATGTATTAGATATATTATTATTATATACCTATGGTACATAGCATTAACCCCAAGTATCCCTAGTTTAGTTAATCTAAGCTAAGGTACAGTACAGTACATGCATTGATTCAAGAAATTAAATGTTCTTTTTTCCGTTTTTTACTTTTAGGCAAACTTAGCCACTGAAAAGACGAATGAAATTCTTCTTACCATCCTATGTACGTTCGCTATTTTATTTTTTATTATAGCCGTGTCCTACTATGTCTACTCGAAGCCATCCTCTGATGAAAAGAAAGTCAAACGAGAGAGCCAGCTTGATCTTCTTCAAACTGTCTGAGTTTTTTCAATTAAATTTAAATTACATTATTCTTATTCTTCTATCTATTGTAAACCAATTATTAGAAAAATAAATGGGTAATTTATTGGGAAAATTTTGAGAAAATGTACCTACTTTTATATATATTAGGTATTTATATTATTAGTATTAGTATTAGGTAGGTATCTTTGATAAAAATCTGATATTTCACAGAAAACATAGATATATTACAATAGAATAGAAAGAATAGAAGGTATACTTATACTTTTGCATAGAAAACACTTTAAGATTAGTTAGGTTAGGATAGGATAAAGAAATTTTCATTTATTCATTTTCTTTTTGAATCAATTCTAAATAAGTAAAATAAGATATTGGTTCAGAAATAAGAATACAGAATAGATAGACAAAACTGTCTATAATAAAATTTTGAAAAACATTTTTTATAAAAATTATCAGCAGAAATAATTTAAATAAGTACATACAGTCTATGATAACTATGATAGTAAAGATATACATATTTTTAATAGCTAATATCTAACATAATGAACTATGAATGCATTTATTCTGTAGTAGCTTAATTACAGTATGGTCTGAGAATAAACTATTATTATTTTAGTAGGTAGGTACCTACGTAATACTTTTAAGTAATAATATGAATAGGGTACTTATGTAGTAGTTAGGTAAATTATTCTAAAAATTGTTTAAAATTATCTTTTCCAATCTTTTTATATAAAAATCTGATTTGAAGGCAGTTTTAGTTTTACATTTTTTGGGAAAATTCGGACAAAAATCCATACCATTATTCACTCAACGAGTTAGCTCACATTTTTTTTCTCACAAACATTTTTAATTGCAGATTTGCAGTTACAAAAATCAGTCCAACATAAGCCACCAGCTTTTACTTTAATAATTAACCTAATTCAAGTAAATCTAGACTTAAATTTTAAATAGATACTCTATACACATAGTATTTACTTTAGATATCTATTTTATAATATACATACCTAAATATAAGGGTTTCTTTTTAAGATATTATACAATTCACATTTACACCTAAGTTAATTTAAACTAAGGATAAATAGAATTTTAAAATTGCTTCTTAAATATATTTCTCTCTGGATATTTGATATTTTTTAGAATACTTGCGTATTCTTACGATAGTTAGGTATATTAATTAGCTTCTATTCTATTAGCAGATGGACAGTAACTAACTACTTGGTATAATTTACGAGTAAAATTATGGTAGGTAATTTGAAGATAGAGATCTCACTCAGGATCAATTAAGCGAATTTAAAAAATTATAGATAAAATAATAATCTATATTGAGACACATTTATAATATTTTCTGTATTTGCCTCCAGCAAAAGCTTGCCTAGTGTCTCAAACTCAAAAAGAATTTCATTCGAGACGACCAGGCGATTATTTTGCAAAGTGAGAGCAAAAAGCTAATTTTTATATATTGCATAATGAAACCAGGGATTTTGATCAAATGTAATCAAATCCCTTACCATTTCCAATTGACTTTTTTTTTCTTTTTTGTAGATTTATAATTTTATCTATAATCTATAAATATACCATATGGACCAATCAAATCTACCTATAAGATTCTCTCTTTAAATATAATACAAGATTCTAAAAACTATAAACTAAATAGATTCTAAAACTAAATAGGTAGTCAAATTAACAAATAATACCATACATTTCATATAGGTACACTAATTGATTACCTCTTTATCTTTAATTGGCAGTTTTTCAAAATTAATTTCACTAACTTACATCAAAGTCAATGAGTATAAGATAATATAATATCAGTATATTGAGAATAAAATGCAATAATAGGTATAATAAGGATTGAAATATTACATAATCAAACCTACTATTTATATCTGCCCTATTATCTATTGCTTTATTGAGACAAACTTATTTTGTACATTTCAAATCAAATGAAATATCTGTATTGATGCAAATGGAAATGATTGTCACTTATTACACTAATTGAAATTAGAATAAAAAAATCGACCTAGATGTAATTGTAATTAATAAACCTTATCTAAATATTGAAGATAAAAAAAATGAACAAAAAACAAACGATACGATATGAAAAAATGTAGAAGTATTTGTCTTTTTATTTAAAATATCATACCTTTTATATTAAGTATAAATAATAGCAGCATAGATTTAACATTAAAATGAAAATAACATGATTTTTAATGAACAATGGAGGAATGAGAACTTAAAAATGCTTAAAATTATAAATGTATCTAAAGAAGTTACACAAAAGATTTTTGTTTTTTCTTGAAGTTGAGTATATAAGTAATAGGTAGTGTTTTATGATTTAAAATTTTTTACCATAAGCCGCTACTTCGACCACCAGGAGGATTTCTTACTCTTATAGTCGTTCGCTGCTCAACAGCTAAAGAAAAATTTTTAAAAAAATCAATTAGTAAATGCATGCCTAGATAATATTTTTAAAAATCCCAGAGAAATGGTCCAATCATTTATATATTGTCAGTATTTGTTATTTTTTTAAAAATTGAAATCATTAAAAGTTAATTAATTAGTAAATTAATATTGGGGAAAATCGTCATTAAAATTTTGCATATTGAGACAAAATAATTTCAGAATACATGCTAAAGCACAATATAGTAAGTATAAAGTAAAAGTATAAGAAAAAAGAAAAAGAAAGACAAAGTAAAAAGATATAAATTTTTAGAAAAAAGTTCTTTGAGTCAAGTCAAGAGTAAATAAAATCAAACCCAAATAAAATAAAATAAAATAAAATTGCATACTATAATTTAGAAAATTAGGTATGAAATTCTGTGTAATGTGTTGATGATGCTTGGTTTCTTCACCAAAGACCCGAAGAAAAGCCACCAGGTGGAGCTTTCACTCTAATAGTTGCCCTTGCAGACTCTTCAGGCTCGGCCACAGGAGCAGGAACAATTTTAACTTCTTCAGCCTTGACATTACCATTCGTCTCTTTCTCTTCAACAACCCCTGAAGTGAAGGTGAGGAAAAAATAATAATTAAGCTAGGTGTAATTAAAATTATATATGTATATATATACAAAGATCACAAGACTTATTTACAACCACGTTTACTGATGGAAAATTATAAAAATAATCAAGTGATTTCAGAAGCAAATTATAAATATTAGACATTAAAATATTTTGTTCAAAATAAAATAAAAATTGTGTGCACATAAAAAACAATTAGGTAGATTAGATTCAAAAAACCTAGTGACCGCTTCGACAATGGTTTTTCTAGGTAAAATTGTCAAAAAACAAGATAATTAATTTGAGATATGAGTGTAAACATCCCAAGCTAATTTTTCTTGTGTTACGATTAACGATTGATTGGATTGGACATTTTATAACAAACCTCAAGTTATCATCAATTATTTCTTTCTTAAATTTTTTATTAAGTTAAATTACGTGGTTGGTCTGTGGCAATAGAAAATGTTGATTCTTGTTGATTTTTCACACCTGTTGGGGATCTAACTCGATCCAAATCGTCAAGGTTTGTGGTTGTAGAAGTGGGTGAAGGAATTGAAATTGATGCGGATTTGGGACGAACAGCAGCCTCCTCAGTTGCAATAATTAATTTACTAACACCATTTGTTGCCATCCCCATCATCTCACCATCATATCCTGAGCGTGGAACTGCTTTTAAACCTTGAGATATTTTCTAATAAAATAAATTATATTAAAATTACAAAATAAATTAATAAAAGTTAATAAATATAGAATAGGTAATTACAATATCTCGCTCTCGAACAGGATCGTACACAAAGGGACAAAATGCTGGATTAGGTATAAAGTTTCCATATCCTTGTAGGACTTTAACTTGACCCTCATCGACGCAAACTCTTCCCATTACAACTACGTATTCTGAACAACCATGACAAACCATTCCCTAAAAATTATAATTAAAAAATAAACAAGGTTATACTTTTTAAAGAAATGTGTAAAAAATATATATCATGCATAGATACATACTTCAAAAATATTATTATCTGTCGCGTGATGATGTGTTTTTGCAGAAATCGTTCTAGTTTTTCTTGGGTCCCAAATTACTAAATTTTTAAATTTAAAAGATTAGCTTAATATTGTACTTCATAGGATTTTTGATTTTTTAAAAATTAAACAAACTGCACTTACCAAGATCAGCATCTGAACCGACAGCTATGCATCCTTTTTTCGGATAAATGTTGAAAATCTTAGCCGCTGTTGTGCTCGTGACTGCAACAAATCGACAAGGATCCATTTTTCCTGTTTCAACTCCAACTTCCCAAAGAACTGACATACGATCTTCTAATCCATTGACGCCATTAGGAATTTTAGTGAAGTCTCCTGCTCCCATTTTCTTTTGCTCATGAGTGAATGTACAGTTGTCTGTACCAGTAACACTTAAATCATCCCTAATAATGAAAATAAATGTAATTTCAAGAAATAAATTTCCGAAAAAAGCTAACATTACCTTGCGAGTAAATCAACTAGGTATCCAGGAGTGGTAGGATCAGGCCTCAAAGGTGGACTTAGAACATGTGCCGCAGCATGTCTCCAGCTTTGACTGCAATAATGAGTTCCATCGGTAGCAAGACTACATAATTAAAATCAAACTTTAATAAATTGTGACAAATATAAGTTAAAATAAAAAAGATACCTTGCAGCTATGGGTTCGCCATATAAAACTACACCCTCATCTCTCTTCTTGGCAATCACATCTGCTGAGCTTTTACTCATGACATGAACAACATAAAGTGGACAATTAACTTGCGAAGCCATGGTACAAGCTCTTAAAACTGCTTCGGTTTCAACTTCTTCTGGTCTCGACATTTCATGTCCTTCTGGTCCTGTTATTCCTAGTGCTAGTACTTTTTTGCAATTCTAAAATAACAAATTTCATTAGAAAAATACTTTATTTTTAAACTTAAACAATTTAATACCTCAGCAATGATATCTCCGTTTTCAGCATGCACTTGAGCAAGTGCTCCTATCTTTTTGCAATGCTCAAATATTTCATACATTTCATTATCTCTAACCATAAACATATCTTTATATGCCATAAACATCTAAAAAATAGCAAAAAATAAGGTTTATAGTTAGTCCAATTGTGGTCAAGCAATATTTTTGAATCAACAAATTGGTCCGAAGTCAAAAAAAATCACCTATGTATATATATTACAAAAACGTTACCTTAAATGAATTTACACCATGGTCTCGTGCTAATATTTCCATTTCGCTCTTAACCTATACAAAAACAATTAAAATGAGTAAAAAAAATTAATTCATTTACAGCTAGTTAAGACAGAACACCTACCTTTTCATTCCAGTGAGTAATTGCAACATGCTTTATTCAAAATTTAAAAAATAATGTTATAATATGGTTATTTTCGAGTACCCTACCTATGATATACTGATATAAATATTCATACAACTTACAAGAGAATAATCACAACACACTTTGTCTTCAGCCATTTTACGCCATTTGTGATAAGCATCAAGGGGTGATTCTCCCTTTTGTGGAATAACAAAGTCAACTAAAATAAAATAAAAAAGTGTTCATTTTTAATTTACAGATAATTTCATTTCGATTTTCAATTTTATTAAAAATAATTAAGAAATTGAATTTTTCTTTTTTTGAGAAACATACTTATCATTGTTGTTCCGCCTGCAATTGCAGCTTTTGTACCATGATAAAAATCATCGATACTTTTGGTTCCCTAATAAATAAATTTACCATAGAATCCTAAGTAAGCTGTTCGTTTAAGTTAGTTAGGTACTCACCATAAAAGGCATTTCAAGATGTGTATGAGGGTCGATACCACCTTTATATTTTTAGAATAATGAAAAGAATTTATTTTTTAGCTTTACTTTTACTTGGTATAGTATGTATCATTCTCAATAATCAATGAAATATTCATATATGCGATGCATGTGAAGAAATAAAAGCAAATACTTTGTATGTAGGGTATGTACATGTACCTATAAAAATAACCCTACATAAAATGATAATGGATTGATTCTTTTAATTAGCTTACCTATATAAATAAAAGCTTACCCGGTAAAATGTATTTTCCCCTTGCATCTATTGTTCTAGTTCCTCCAGGTATTATCAAATTTCTCCCAATTTCCCTAAAACAATTATAATGTTATAAAAAGATATTCATTTGAACTGAAAATACTGTACTGTACTAATACATCATAAACAAGGCTTTGGTTAGGATTTGTGAGTATAATATTTCCTTTTTTATTGCTTACTTAATAGATCCATCTTCGATGAAAACATCTCCGTCCGTCATTCCATCAGCATTCACAATTTTTCCTCCTTTGATAAGGAGTCTATTCTGAGAGCTCTAAATTCGATTAAAAAATAAACAAAAAAAGTTAGGTAATTCTTTATGGTCGTCCCATAATAATACGAAAAAACACACAAGGGACTCATTTTACACACCTTTTGAAATGGTATATTTTAAGTAAATTCATATGTGTGCGTGTAAGTATTTTCAAATCCAATGTACTTAAATTACCAATTCTATATTTATTCTCATTTTGTAAAGGTAAGTAATAAAAGCATTTTCTCTCTTTCACTTACTTGTAGGTATTTACTCTGACATTTGTTAAGTCAAGTTGAAAATAATATGAATAGGAAAATATTGAAATATTTTCTTAATCGAATCGAATATCAAGTTCGATTTCCATTTCCATTTCTAGAACCAGTCAGTTGATAGACGATATGATAGGTATATACTATACTATATACAGTGGCGGAGCCAGGATATGTGCCAGGTGTGCCTGGCACACCCAATTTTTTGGCCAAACTTACACTAGATAAAATTTATTTATGAAATTTTATAAAAAAAATGAGCCTTTTTTAAACTTTGAAATTATTCTCTTAAAAATTCTCTTAAAATCATACATGTGCTAACAAACTTTTAAAAGGCATGACTAAGAAATTTCAGGGAAGGAATTCGATTTATTTTTGAAATTCCAGATTTTTTTTAGAAATTCGGATTTTGATGATCCTCGGAGTTTATGATGGTTGAGAATTCAAATTTCACCACCATTAGTGTCAAAATTTTCTCATAATTTGAACTCCGAGGATCATCAAAATCCGAATTTTCTAAAAAAAAACCTGGAATTTCAAAAATAAATCGAATTTCCCTGAAATTTTTTCGTTTTTCCCTCAAAAAAATTGCCACAGCATGGAAAGGATTATATCTTTGGCACCTATGTTTAGATTATTTAGTATGAGCTGAGAACTGAGAACCCAAGAATCAAAAATCGTACCTTTTTTTGCATTTTCACAGATTTTTGAAATGCTTCTGCTTTTTGTACTGCTGAAATCTGAAATCCTTTATAAGAATAAGCCCATAAGAAAATCATATTATAATTTGTACGAGTAGAATTTCGATTTTGAACTCCTAATTAGAATTTTTTCTAAATTCCGATATACCTACCTATGCTAATTTCTATGAGATTTTATTTGAACAAAAACGGTGATATTTCTAGAATCTGTGAAATTGAGAGAAAAAGGTTTTCTATTGATTAGTTCTTTTTATATACAGACATATCACTTGTCCAGATGATATTATACGAGTAAATTATGTTCCCTTGTAAAAACTGAATACTTATATTAATTTTAGGGACCTTATTTTCTGCATCTTACGAGTACATAAATGTGTTTTATATTTCATTTTTCTTTTTACCTGGAATACTGGGGATTGTCATTGCTGCAAAAGCAAATGGACAAGTAAGTCAATTCCTAACATAAATCATGAAATTTATGGCATAAATGATATCATTTAGTTAATAATTTATCTACCTAATATAAAATACATTTTTAGATGGAAATATTCAAACAATGGCTTCAATTGAATGGAAATTATCAAAAAATCCCTCATGATCAAATGTTGATTCTTCTAAATGAAGCATCGGATAGTTTTAAATCAATTGGAATTTCAGGACTTAAATTTTTTACAATTACTCACAATTATCTTATTACGGTGAATAAATAAATAAATATATTATTAACATAATATAATGTTACAGGGGATTTCTAGATTTTCTAATTTAATTAAATTTTTTTTCAAAAAGGTCATCAGTTTGACAGTAACTTACACAATTATCATCGTTCAATTTCGAAATAGAAAAAAATATGAAATATAAACAGAAAACTTTAAGTTTGCTCAATTAATTAAAATGATCTATCTTGTCTACCTATGTTATTTTTTACTAACCTAAATGCCTTTAATTATAAAAAAATATTGTTTTTTAGGCAGGGCCGAAGCACTTGTAAGCAGAAGCACTTGTAAATTAATGTATTAAAATTAATTAATTAATCTGTAATTCAACCAAATTAAAATTGTCATAAGGATTGTGTATATACCCTACATATACATACCATAGTAGGTACTAATAATTTGCAAATTTTTTTTCTATGCAATATTTGTAGGTATTAACCCTACTCATATTAAATATTTTATACTTTTTATAATTTATAATTTATAATCAATTTTGAATTTGTTGAGGTCTTGTAAAAGGTTTTACAGATAAAAACACACTCTAGTACTCGTAGGTACTTATAGAAATTGAAATAGTATAATGGCTCTTATATTTAAACTTAAACTTAAACTTAAATGGATAAAAGATAAATTTTCCGCTCATTTGAATCCAATAGAAATTTTTGAACTCTATCTAAAGATTTGCTACTTCACAGGCATTTATCCATTCTACATTAAATTCGACAAAAATACAAAAAAATATTTCATTTTTCAAAATAGAATTCAAAAGGTAATTTTAGAATTAAGATCCATTCGAATATTTCAGCTCTTAAAACACGTTTTTGATCTCAAAAAATGTAAAATGTATACTTTAAAAGCTAAGTTCAAAAATCAAAGGGTATTTCTGAGCTAAAATATGATTTCGACTTATAAAATAATTAAAAATTATTTAACTTTCATATAGTTCCTTTCAAAGTTGGTTAGTATAATAGTGTACAATGGTATTTTTCAAATGCTAGCATATCTACTTGAAGTAGCCTCAAAGCCTGACAAAAAAATTGAAGATTACTATACATTTGGAATTTTTCTAAATTCAATCATTTCCTGGAATTATTTCTTATACTTTTTATGGACTTCAAAAGACAGATTTCTGAAAGTCTTCAATCGTTTTACCAAAGATTGCCAATCTAACCAGGTTTTAAAAAAAGTGGTTTATGATTTTAAAGATATATTTATACATTTTTTCCATAATTTTATTAATTTAGGACAAGTCAATTCTACCCAAAATAACCGCTCTAATTTTCATAATAATTTTAATTGCAAATACAATAATTGGAGATTTATCTTTTACAGTTGAATTCATAGGAGGCACTACACTGATAAAAAATTTGAATAAATATTATATCCTAAAATTAACCTACAGGATAGCATGGATATTAAGCTATGTTTTCGATTGTATAAATTGCTATATATTTGTTGCTTATGCACTCACAACAAAGTATCTGGTCCAAAATTTTCTCAAATTGTTAGAAAATCCAGCGGATGCCAATAGGGTAATTTTTTTTATTTTGTATGAGAAATTGTTACCTTTTTTAAATAATCGAATTTTAAGGTGTATCAAGAGTATAATGAATTACGTGACAAATTTGATGCACTCAATGATCTATTGGGATTCTGTAATATTTTTACAATACTTTCAATGATCATGTTTACAACTTTATCACTTGGTATGGTTAATAAAAATATATTAAATGTACTTTTTCAATCCTTTTATATTCTATTATGACTAATCTGTACGATTTTTTTTAATTTTAGGGTTAGCATTTTCTTCGTTTAATGACAATATAAATGGCTTTTATATGGCAATATTTTTCATACCAACAATGTATGCAATTATTATTTCTGCAAATGCTAATAGCCAGGTATTAACCATAAGTTAGGTTATTGCAATTAGAAATTACAAGCGGTATGGTAAGTTAAAATATTCAAATTATAAAAATACAAAATTTACAAAAATATCAGATGGAGGTATTCAAAAGATGGATAGATAGCAATTATAAAAAGATCCCACTTGACCAAATTTCGATTCTTTTAAACGAAGCCTCAGGCGGATTTTTATCGATTGGAATTTCGGGATTTAAATATTTTACAGTCACTCGTAATTACCTTCTAAAGGTAACACAATCAAATATATTATTTCAATATCTAATGTCTAATAACATCGATAGTAGCACCCTTATTACTCATTTTCTACAATTTAAAATTTATAAATTTTCTGATTTCATACAGGCAATGAGTTTTATAATAACCTACACAATCATAGTGGTTCAATTTAAAAAAAGTTTGGAAAAATAAAAATTAAGAAATTATCTTTTAGGTACTACTTACTTACGATTAGTTTATTTATATAAATATAAAAACAAGCCAACACTTCACTACTGTAAATATTTGATATATTATTAATTATGTAATTGATTTGAAAAAAAATATTGTAATTTCAGCAAAATTTTCAGCAAATAAATTTTTGATAAAATTAAATTATCTAGGCTCAATCTTAGTCCGCATTGCAATGGCAATTAAATGGATAAAAGATAAATTTTCTGCTCATTTGAATCCAATAGAAATTTTTGAACTCTATCTAAAGATTTGCTACTTCACAGGCATTTATCCATTCTACATTAAATTCGACAAAAATACAAAAAAATATTTCGTTTTTCAAAATAAATTTCAAAAGGTAATTTAAAATTAAGATCCATTCAAATATTTTAGATCTGAAAACACGTTTTCGATCTCAAAAAATAGCATAGCTAAATTCGATCTCAAAGCTAAGTTCAAAGGGTATTTCTAAGCTAAAATATAATTTCGACTTATAAAATAATTAAAAATTATCTGACTTTCCGATAGTTCCTTTCAAGATTGGTTAGTATAATAGTGTACAATGGTATTTTTCAAATGATCACATATCTCCTTGAATTGGCTTCAAAGCCTGACAAAACCATTGAGGATTACTACTCATTTGGAATTTTTCTAAATTCAGTCATCTCCTGGAATTATTTCTTATACTTTTTATGGACTTCGAAAGACAAATTTCTTAAAGTCTTCAACCTTTTTACCAAAGATGACCAGGTTTTTAACAAGGTAGTTTTTAAATAAAGATATTTAGGTACAATATAACTTTATTAATTTACTGTTAGGACAAGTCAATTCTACCCAAAATAAACGCTCTAATTTTCATAATAATTTTAATTGCAAATACAATAATTGGAGATTTATCTTTTACAGTTGATTTCATAGGAATAAAAAGTTTGAACAAATATGTTATTATATATTGGATCTACAGAATAGCATGGATATTTAGCTATGCTTTCGAATATATAAATTGCTATATATTTGTAGCTTATGCAATCACAACAAAGTATCTGGTCCAGAATTTTCTCAACTTGCTGGACACTCCAATAAATGAAAATAGGGTATATTAATATTCTATCAGAAATTGACAGCTTTTTAAAATAATCGCATTTTAAGGTTTATCAAGAATATATTGAGCTAAGAGAAAAATTTGATGCTCTCAATGATTTATTGGGTTTCTGCAATATTTTTACAATACTTTCAATCATCATGTTTACAACTCTATCACTTGGTATATTTAATAAAAATATATTAAGGGTTTACCAATCCTTAATCCTTTTATATTATATAATGACTAATTTGTAGAATTTTTTTAATTATAGGATCAATATTTTCTTCGTTTAACGACAATATAAATAGTTTTTATATGGGAATATTTTTCATGCCAACAATGTATGCACTTCTTATTTCTGCAAATGCTAACAGCCAGGTAAAAAAAGCATGATAATTTTTATAAGTAGGTTTTTGTAATTAGAAATAGAAATTCATAGCGGTGTAGTAAGTAAAATTATGCAAATTATAAAAATACAAAATTTTGGAAAATTTATTTTAGATGGAGGTATTCAAGAGATGGATAGATATCAATTATAAAAAGATCCCACTTGACCAAATCTCGATTCTGTTAAATGAAGCCTCAGATGGATTTCTATCGATTGGAATTTCGGGATTTAAATATTTTACAGTCACTCGTAATTACCTTCTAAAGGTTACAAAATTAAATATATTATTTCGATATCTATTAAATAACCCATTTTAGTTATTTTCTACAATTTTAAAATTTATTCTATCGTTTTATATGTGTGGTTTAATTATAAAATTTTTGATTCAATACAGGCAATGAGTTTTATAATAACCTATACAATCATTGTGGTTCAATTTAAAAAAAGTTTGGAAAAATAAAAATTGAGAAATTCTCTTTATACTATAATTACTAGCTATTAGCTTATTTATATAAATATAAAAACAAGCCAACAATTCACTACTGTAAATATTTGATATATTATTAATTATGTAATTGATTTGAAAATAAATATTGTAATTATTGGTTTCATTAATTTTGGCAAAATTAAAAAGAATAAATTTTTGATCAAATTAAATTATCTAGGCACAATCTTATCCTTAGTCCTCATTACAATGGCAATTAATTGGATAAGAAGAAAATTTTCTGCTCATTTGAATCCAATAGAATTTTTCGAACTTTATCTCAAAATTTGCTATTTCATAGGAATTTATCCATTCTACATTAAGTTCGACAAAAATGCTAAAAAATATTTCATTTTTCAAAATAGAATTCAAAAGGTTAGTAGATATTTACTGAGATTCAGCACTGAAAAATTAGGTTTTTGCATCAATTGCTTAAAATATATATCTAACCGGGTCAAAATTCATTTCCGAACTGAATTATGCAAGTAAATGAATAGACCAGATAGGTATTTTACTAATCTCTGATTTATCACTAGATTCTTTCAAGACTGGTTTGTCTAACAGTGTACTCTGGAACATTTCAAATGCTATCATATCTCCATGAAGTTGCCTCAAAGCCGGACAAAACAATTGAGGATTATTACTCTATTGCAATTTTTCTAAACACTGTCATTTCCTGGCATTATTTTCTATACTTTATATGGACTTCAAAAGAGAAATTTCTTGCAATTTTCAATCATTTTACAGACGATTTCCAATCAGAAGAGGTTTTTTTCAAAAATTTTGTAAAGATATTTTGTATACAATTTAAATTTTATGATCATTTTTATTCTATAGAATAAGTCAATTATACCAATTGTATCAGCTCTAATTTTCATAATCCTTTTAATTATAAATGGATTCATAGGATGTTTAAGTGTTACAGTTGAGTTCATAGATTTAAAATTAATACAAAATTGGAATCAAGATATAATAATACTTTGGATCAACAGGATAACTTATGTTTTCAGCTATGTATACGATTGCATAAACTGCTATCTATTCATAACACAAGCACTTTGCTCAAAGTATCTTGTTCAGAATTTTATCAAATTACTTGAAAATCCAAGGGATACTAATGTGGTAATTTTCTTCATTTGAAATTATTTTAAAATTTTATGCAAGTTTTTAGGTGTATCAAGAGTATATGAAATTACGTGAGAAATTTGAGGTTCTCAATAATTTGCTGGGTTTTTGCACTACATTTTCAGTACTTTCAATCATCATGATTACAACTCTAGCACTCGGTATATACATTCATATTTTATATTTTATAATTTATAAATTAATGTACTTACATGCTTAATATTATAAAGATTTTTATTTTAGGATCAGTACTTTCTACGGTTAACGATCATGTAAATAGTGTGTATTTGGTATTATATTTCATACCAGCTTTGTATGGGTTTATTATAGCTGCCAAAGCTAATGGACAGGTACAAATTAAATAAATTTATAGTACATTAGTATGCACTATATGCCTGTCTACATCTTATAGAAATTTTTTTTAATTTTCAAGTTTGTAAATTTAAGATATGTGAATGTTTTGCTTATCAAATTACAAAATTCTGGATATTTTATTTTAGATGGAGATATTAAAGAGATGGATAAATAGAAATTATAAAAAGATTCCAATTGAGGAAATTTCGATTCTGTTAAATGAAGCCTCGGACGGATTTCAGTCGATTGGGATTTCGGGGTTTAAATATTTTACAATCACTCTTAACTACCTTATAACGGTAATTTTTAAGAATTAATGTTTTGCAAAGGAGATTTTATATATTTTGGACACTTGACCAACATCTAATAGACATTTAATAGATATCTAATATTGACATTTTTGTTGATTAAATACAGACGATGAGTTTGATAGTTACCTATACAATCATTGTGGTTCAATTTAAAAGTCTTGGAAAATAAAATATGAAGAAATTCTACCAATAAGAGGAGCTGTATGTACTTGACATTTAATATTAAAAACTAATAATAAACACCTAATTTGTAAATATTTGAATTAATTACCTAATTAATACCTAGTAGTTAATTAATTAGTATAAAAAAATTTTACACTTATTAATATTAATCACGAAGTCTGTCAAACAAATTATAATTTAAAATTTTCCCAAAATGGTCTATCAATATTTAAAAAATAAATTCACTTTTTCAAAGTATGTAAATCCATTAACTTTTTTTGAATATTTAATAAAGTTTTTCTACTCTATTGGGATTTATCCTTATTATATTAAATTTGATAAAAATTCAGAAAAATATGCGATTGTCCAGAATCTACTACAAAAGGTATAGAGTTAATCGACCTAAATATTTTATAGTCTATTTAACTTATTTTGGTCTCAGATTTTTAATTTGACCTAAGGTTAAAATTGGTTTTCAGATCTGAATTTAATAAATATTATGATACAATATGATTTATTTTGGTTAATAGATAATTGCCTTTGCAATATCGGCAATAATTTATATGGGATGCAACAGAATGTTAATATTTATACTTGAAATTTTCTGGAAATCTGAGAAATCCATGGAAGATTACTATTTGATTGCCATTTTTGGAAATTCTATTTTATCTTGGAATTATTTCCTTTATTTTGCTTGGACTTCAAAAGAAAAATTTCTGAAACTTTTTAACAATTTTCCCAAACTTAAACCTCATGAATATGAGACTACCTTATATGAGGTTTTTCTAATTTTAAACCATATTTAAACAATTATCTAAATTATTTTCATAATTTTAGAAAAGAATTTCAATTCAGCCACTTTTATTCATATTTTTTGTAATAATAATGATTACTGTAAACACGATAATTGCTTATGTTCGACTATCTCAAGGTTATGGTTCTCCTCTGGGATGGTTAAATTTCAAACCAAATGATCACATTTTATTCATTTTGCTTATGAAATTCACCTTTATATTAATTTACATTTATGATCTTATTAATTCTAACCTTTTAGCTGCCTTTGCATTTTCTGCCTATTATTTGATTCAAAATTTCATCAATTCCTTAGATAACCTGAAATCCGGCAAATCAGTAAGCATATATTTCTTTATATTTTGAAAAAAATTGACTTTATGGCAATGCAAAATCTGTATAATTTTACTATATAGGTCTATAATGAATATGTAAGCTTGAAAGAAAAATTTGAAATTCTAAACGATTTACTGGGTGTCAGCAATATACTAATCGTACTTTTGCAGATTTTATACTTTATTTTGGTCTTGGGTAAATATTGAGACTCATACCTACTAGATATGATTTTTTTTAAATAAATTTTAAATTGATAATCTTATTAGGAACTTCACATTCAGCAAATGATAGTTCAATTAATCTGATGTTCTTTTTTCTACCTGGAGTTCTTGGCACATTTATGGCAGCTAAAGCTAATGGACAAGTAAAAAATACAAATTTTGTTATCGATAAGAATTATCAGTTTAATTTTTTTTTCTAGATGGAAATATTTAGAAAATGGCTACAAATGAATGGAAATTACAAGACAATTCCATTTGATCAAATTTCAATTCTTTTGAATGAAATTTCAGCCCCAGACGGCTTCAAAATTATTGGAGTTTCTGGGTTTAAACTTTTCACGATAACTAACAATTTCATTATGACGGTAAATTTTATAAAAGTTTTTTATAATCTTGTAAGATTTTTAAATTTTTAGGTCTTAAGCTTGATAATTACATACACTGTGATAATAATACAATTCAACAAATCATATGAGAATGGACAATGCAAATAAATGTTGATTGTTTATTTTGAATTTAAACGATGATTTAAAATATTCCTACAAATTATAAATATACTATCGAATCATGTGCTATTTGGTGTAACTAAAATTATTAATAATATAGAAATCATACGTAGGTATATATGCTATGATATACCTTTAAGCTTAAATTATTTAATATTTAGACTTTTAGTGTAGGTATTAAATTAACTGAATTGTTTGAGTAAAATTACGAAATTTTTTAATATAAAATGAATTATAACTATATAGTCGTTGGAAAAAGGTCCATTTGTCTGTATTACTCATTTACCTATAAAATTTAAATTTTGATCACTATTTAATGCTTATATTTTCAAAAATGGAAATACTGATAGTTACAAGGATTATCATAGAAACAGCTCAAATGCGAATAAGAGGTCGCGTACATTTCCATTGACCTTTAATTTTGACAATTATGACGTCACTTGGAG
>JAQIXA010002539.1:0-17473 GCA_034699045.1 Nanhermannia cf. coronata Gr-Ori-00579 | reverse complement strand
TTATGAGTATGAGGTACGTTCCCAACTGTATTTTGTCGTTATTTTCAATTTCTTTAGAACATTTATTATAGAAAATGAGAGATTTTATTGGCCTCAGCTTCTGTGTCTACTTATTTCAACTTAAATCATTGTCAGCTGAAATCAGCCGCAGAAAATGTAATATTTAGACTTTAATACACACACACATCTCTTTATTTTATTTTGCCATATAAATGCTAATAGTACTATGTACTGTTGAATAGTAGTACTAGTGAATAGTAGGGTACTTACTGATAGTATAAAGCAAAAAGCTAAAGAGTTCAGTTCAAATAAATTTTATCTCCTGTCAAAAAGCAAAACATTAGGAGACCTACAGTGAATTCTAATTCTAATTGTTTTTCATAAAAAGTGATATTTACTCATAGAAGTAAGTACCTACATTACTGTATGGTAGTTAGTAGAAAAAAACAACTTTTACAAAAACACTTATGACTGGATATTTAGTATTAATAGGTTGGACAGAGCATAATTTAGGATATTTGGAACTTTTTGGGAGAAATGTATGTAAATGTAAAGTAAACCAGAATAATTTAAATGACATTGTATGTATGAGATTGCATTTAAATGGATGTATTTGACTTTCTACGAGTACTAATGCTAAAGTACTTACTGCAGCTTGTAAGGACATATATGAGGAAGTTAAATGGTTGATTAATGATACCAATAAAGGACTGTAATAAATAAAATATTATATACTTTGACATGGACAAAGGTCAAACATGTCGGCAACAAATCGCCTCTGATTTAATTTAATTTCTACATCTACAAAGTACTACTATTAGTACCCTATATCATATATAATCTAATAAAGATTCAAATCACCCATCAAGTCAGATTATAAAATTTTAGACCTAATTTTTGAAAATTCATAAAAACTAGATGCCTTCATTTTTCATTCGCTCCTTTCCTGTAGAAGCTAAAATAGTCAATAATATCGACTATAATAAGTAGGTAAGTATAATGCCTACTACCTACTTGAAGATTGGTAAATACAGATAGAAGTATCCTTTGTAAATTTTCAAAATTTTTTTGACCAGTATTGATATAAAAAATTAAAAATTATAAAGATTTTTTAAAGTACCTACCTAGGTATATAATAAATAGTTCTAAATTATGGTTTTAAAGTTTTAAGACTTCTTTAAGGCTCCAGTATGACCATTGATTTTTGACTTGCATTTAAAAGTCCATTAAAAATGCTTCAAGTAGGTACTTTGAAAGGTTGTAAACAACATGGGGCTTCATTTAAAGATCATATAAAATAAATATTCTATGATCTCTGTAGACTTTTTGCAAAAGGATCTTTTTTGAAGATTTTTCTCTAAAATTTATGATTTCTACTGTAAGAGCAAAGGGCACCTTAAATATTGCCCTTAAAAAAGCCAATTTTTTTGCAATTTATTTTACAATTTGTGTATGCAAAGCATAAGAAATTGTTTTGAACTTTTTTTCTTAAAGTCAAGAGAGAGAAAAAGTTCAAAAACTTGATTACTTCTTTCTTGTTGTTTTGAATCTTAAATTTTAAAAATTCAAATGGGTATAAAAGAGCACATGAGCATTAATCGTAAGTAATACGTAGACATATCAGTAAAAGAGACAAATCTACTATTATGTAGAAATATGGCTATTCTATCCATTTAAACGATTGTGAAAATATCAAAATTTATAAAAATCCTGCAAAATGATAGCTTTTCATGAGTTTCAGTAATATAGATTTTAAAATGGATGTTCAAAAATGATGCATAATATCTCAATTTTAAAGCAAATTTTCAAAAAAAAATGAAAAATTTTTGCAGCAAAGGATTTATTCAGATTTAAGGCCTTTACCGCATATAAAGACCAGAAAACTCATTATAAATCGAAGGTATATTTTATGATAGTTTTAGAAATATCGATTTTACAAGTCTTACGAGGTGTGTTCAAGGTCCCTATGACATCTTTTTACTAGGTCAATTTAGGTCAAATCTGATAATTTCATCGTAAAGAGCTACATTTTTTAGGATCATGTTGGGATTTTTAGGATTCTAAGTCAAAACCCCTCGAAATCTCAGCAATTCAGGGACCTTGAACAAAATTCAAAATTTTATAGAAAATTTATTATAAAATAAATCACGATTTTAGTGTAAGTACATTTCGGATTTCGGTATAAAAAAAGATGCTAAAAATCTCAATTTCAAAAGATTTTTGCAAAAAATCTGTTAAGAATTGGTTGATTTTTGATACTTTGACTCTGTCTTGGTGACAATCAAATGACCAAAAACCGCAAAAGAAATGTTTAGCATAATGTTTATCAACTACTTCTTGGTTTGTAAAGTAGCAATATGACTTTTTGGATATGATAAAAAGCCCCTTTTATTTCACGAATTTGATTTCATATACCGCCGTGTTTTATGTCTCACAAACTAAGAACTCTTACATGTATGTTTAAAGGTGAACTTTTAAACCAACCTCCACGAAACGAACGAAGGAAAAAAGTACAAGATCTTTCAAAAAAATAAAATAAAAATCATATGTAATATTGTACTTTATGTTTTGTCCATATTATGTCCTAGGTGTTTTACGAGTTGGTTAAAATTCAGTGCACATATCCCCACAAATATCTATCATTTACTTACTACTAGTAGCTATAATACTAGTACTATAGTACATGGAAGGAATGAAGTTAAATTCTTGCTAAAACTCTAGGATATTTAGATATTCGTGACTTTTAACATTTTTTTTGCAAAAAAACTGCGATCTTGAGTAGATGCTATTTTTCATGCAATTTGCAATATACCCGCTGTTGATATCTTTGCTGATTCGAATGAACAGTCATAAATCTTAATACTAGTTTTTTTCCCTTGTATAACGGCCCTGTAATATGAAAATATGGGCTGGAGACTTTACCATTAGATAGATAGGTCCATATCCCATAAGGTTCTACAAGTAGTACTACATAGTATAAGTAGAAAAAATGTAAAAATTTGTAAAAAATTTAAAATTCCAAATATGCAAAAAAACGAGGAGCAAAGGTGATAATAATCCGGTATCTATCTTCTTAATTTTTACATTTTTACACAACATTACCACAGAGTGTAATGGGAAAAAAACCCATTGCCTGATCCTGATTAGGATTCAGTCAATGTTCCCGGACTGAGATTAGGGATTTTGATTGTTTTTTAAAGGTGGATTTTAATTTGTAGGACAAGGAAGCTCACAGGTAATTAATTAAATTAACGCACATCACGGTTTTTATAAGAGCTGAAGCACAGGGTGATAGTGATATGATAAAGTAAAGGTATCAATCAAGAGTAATTTATTTCATTTTTATTCAAACACTACCAGAACTAGTAGTAGTATTACCACTAGTTGGGTTTTTTTGTATCAGATATTTCCATTTGAATTTCTAAATTTCAATTTACAAATTACAATTTTCAATTGAAGGACTATTAAATTGATAATGCGAGAATTTTAACTATACATGTTTTCCTCCATATGATATCACCTTCAAATTTCAAATTGACACCTTCACATGTGCTGTGCTTTTGCTTTGCCGATCTTGCGATAGAGTGTCTTGGACTCAAAGAACATGTCAAAATTCAAATGGCAAATCTTAAATATGGATACATACTTAAAATAAGTCTTGAAATATTTTTTGATGTTATGAGCCAATTTGCAAGAAAATATAGCAAAATTTGCAAATTCAATTATAAGATTATTTCGTAAAAAAAATTCCTAAAAAAATTCCTAAAAAATGAATGATTTGTAAAAAGGGTTAATTCTATCATTTTAGATTTTTTTTAACAATAACTTTGTTTAAATTAAATTGAAAATTGGCTTAAACTTGAATTGAACCTGGATTAATTTGTAAAAATCTCAAATATGGTATCTTACTTGTACTCAAATAGAATAATACTCTACTAACTATCATTATGTACCTACTTATGCGAGCAAAATTTTATTTAGATATGGAAATTGTCAAAATTGACCATAGTTTTTTAGGTGTTATGAGATTTAGACAATTAGATAGCTTGCCTAAGAGTATCACAAAAAAATCTATAATGTGCATTTTATCACAATAGCAAGTATGCAAGTATCTATCACTATGCTGAATTCTTTCTCACATCATCCAAGTACTTGGCGAGACCATTAGTCCGATAATTTGTCCTTTTTTATCTCTCGACAAGGTGCTAGATGTTGTAAAAAAAGTACATATTTACACATTCTACACTTGTACTGGTACTCTAGTACCAGTACCAGTATGGTGGAGACTTGATTCTCACCAAGATACAGATAGTATCAGTTAGACTATATGACTCGATGGATGATTGTGTGATGATCATCAAGAAATCAGAGTGGATTATAATGGACTGAGGAAATCCATTATCCACCTCCAACCAAGTCCAAGTAGTCACCAAAAAGTCTTCAAAATTCAAATACATACAGAAACTCAAATGAAATGAAAAACAGGAAACTCATATGAACATTTAAGACATTTAAAACGCTTGTCATCATTTAGGAAAAAAAAGTGATATTACTACACAAGGGCGTTGCATACCATTGTTGAGTGCTTAAATGTGTCGATACCCATTTCATTGGATTGTCTTAGGACTTATACTTAAAGTGTCTAGGCTTTTTTCCTTCATTTTTTTCCTGACTGAGCATTAAGACTAATGTGTTTGTCGGAATTTCTGTAAAAGGTCAAAATATCAAATGACTAATACAGTACTCGTATAAGTACCTTGTACCTTAGTACCTATATAAGTTATTCAACTCTATTGTAATAAATGCAAACCTTAAAGAGTATGTTAGTAAAAAACTAATTTAATCTAATTAACATACGAGGACTCGTAGAGGTATTACTGAAGATAATAGGAAAGATTCAATTAAATTTTTACTCAATACTAGTAGGTATATGCCTCTCTGCATTATTTTAACCATTTTTTGCCAAATTTTTGATACCTATAGATCATAAATCATAAATAAAAAATTGGCTCATATTCTAAGTAAATTTTTTTATTGTATAAGACCCATAATTACACTAATAATCAGTCATTTTTGATATATTATAGATATTTGATTTGCTATTTGATATAAATTATAGAAAAATATAGCTATTTGAAATCATGAGTATAAAGTATAAACCGAATTGCTAGCTAAGGGCTAATTTGTCATTTTATTATTGACTAATGTGTATGTGTCCTTGAATAATGTAGTTTGACAAATCTTGAGAACTTGAGGATCAGGAGACAATAAAGCTTAAAACCCATCATCAAATCACTTTTTTAATTCCTTAAGGGACTCATGGTAGACGACGATTCATTTCCATGATTTCATGAGCTTTAAGGTTTTGAAGCATTTTAAGTAGGTACATAATAGTTCTATAGGATAGGTACTAGACTGTAATACAAAGTGTGTCAGAAAAAATTCTCGAAAAATAATTTGAGGTTTTCAAATACTGATCTAAGGTACTTCTACTGGACTCCCATAGGACACCAGAAGAAATGCAGAGAAAAGTAGAAAAAATACTCTAAAACTGATAGCTCAAACTTGAAAACTTGTAGTCCATGTAAAACCTAAGTGGTTATTTAGTTAAAACGTAGATAACTAAGCCAAAAAGTCGAGTCAAGTACGAATTGTTTGAAGTCTCAAAAAAAAAGTTCATTCTTAGCTGATAAAGGCTAAAAACTGAATTTGAAATTGATTCTTGAAATATTGGAATTTCATTCAAATTTAGATACTCCAATGAGTGTTTAACTTGAGTAAAATATATAAATTTATCTATGACGAACTGCTGGTACCTATACAGAATAGCAAATGTTAATTATTATTGATCCTTTCTTGAATAGTAGCCTGCCCAGTGCTGCTTTTGGGATAGTCAAATTTTGTATGCATAATAATGAATTTTTCATTCATATTGAGAATGTGATTTAAATTGAATTAACCTTAATAGTAAGTTTTATACTCAAAGTTCCAAGTAGTACACATTTGAAATTTCTTTCTATTCTGAATTTACTACTCTACAATAAAGTATACCTAGAATTGTAAAATACCCTATAGTATTATGTATATGTAAGCAAGCCAATTTATAAATTTCTAATAAAAGAAATTCTAGTTGTCAAAATATTGATTGCTTTTATTCTTCTCCTCATAAAACTGCCTAGCTACCTACCTATATCTACCTACTTGAGAGTTAAGACTTGAGAGAGAAATCGAGGATCTGAATTTTGAGACTTTTGAAAAGAACTCGACACCTTCATTCTTGATTCTTGATGGAAAATATAAAATAAACTTCGTGAATTGAAATACAAAATAATATCCATTATCGAAATACCAAAGTCTAAAATATCAAAAACCTGGATTATAATGCCAAAGGTCAAAATCTCATTGTCCATTAAGTACCAAACTTTTGAAATTGTAAATTCTACCCAAGTATGGTACAAATTAATTTAATTTACTATTGTATAATCGCTAAAATTCAAGAATTTTAAACTAATAAAAGTTGGAAATCAAATCAAAATGTAGGAAAATTAAGTCCAAATCCAATCTTTCTAAAATTTCTTGCTAAAAGATCAAAGATTCAAAATCATCCTGTAAAAAGGGGTCCAAATCTGAAAGTTTTTTTTTTGATATTTTGCTTTTTAGATATGGTATTTAAAGGTAAATTTGAAACTTGTGATGTGTATAAAGCAGATAGATTTCTAATCTGAATCTCATTGAGTAAAAGTTAAGTTGAGAAAAAAGTCGAACTCTCGACCTCTTTTCTTTTTCTTATTACTTAGCCTGGGTAATCCTGCTTAGGAAAGAGCAGCACGTAGTTTTTCCTAGCTTTTAAGTATACTTATGTATGTAGGACCTATACATATGTATAGTACATATGTGAGATAGGTATTTGTATACACAATTTCTTATAAACTTTTAAATCTATTTTAAGTCTTTTATTTACTTTAGAAAGCTCTGCTGGGCAAAAGAAGGAAAATGAGAAGCCAGCAGGGAGTTTAATCAACCAAGTAAGTTCGGAATTCCAAGATTTCTTTACTCTTAAATGAGAATATGATGTTTGACTGCCAAAAAACACCAAAAAATCTCTCTTTTTAACTGCCCTTATAATACCTGGCTGTGTATACAACTATGACTAATACTACAAGTAATAAAATTCAATCGTAAAATATAAAAAATCCCTTATTTTTATATTAAAATTTGCCCGAAATAAGTAAAATTTTATGCAAAAAATTTTTATACTGATAAGTATCGTATAAAAGCATTGTAGTTTTTCATATATAGTATATAGGTGTCTGAGAAATTTTGAAATTTTATAGAATTTTAACAGAAATCATAAAATTTTGAAAAAAAAAGTGATAGAAAGCTAGTATTTAGGATATGTATTCGCAGACAATCGATAGTTTTTTATAGTAATTTCATTTGGGTCAAAACCCATATGCACATACTGTACTTTTTCTCAATACGGGTATCGATGATGGTTTGAAAGTGATTATATAAAACACTGGAGGTTTGAGAGATAAATCAATACAGGATATGAGACATCAGTCCAAAATACCGCAAATGAGACTACTGGTATTATTATTGCAAATTCCCAATTTCACTTTTTTTTTTTTTGCTTTTTGCCCGAAACTTTGCCGTCGGCTCTACTCAAAGCTGGCCACTCCCAGACGACCGATTTATACAAATTATTACCTCGCTCAAAAAGTTCAAAAAAAAATCTCAATTTCCGTAGTATTCGTACTTACTATACCTATAAGGTAATTTTTTTGATAATATAATTCATTGAAATAAGTTAAAATTTTTCAAATTTTTTTATAAAGTTTAGCGATAATTGTCGAAAATGTTTTCAAAAATATCTGAAATTTGTAATTAGATATGATAAATGCCTTCCCTATTTTTTTTTTTAGATTATATTGGTATCTCCTAACAAACTTTTACAAGTTTGGATCTTGACATGTAAAGATTTTCTAACACTCTGATTTCCTATTCAATTATGAAAAATATTCACTTGGATGAGTCTTATTGAGAGCTGTTCTGATATTTTAAAGAGTTTAAAACTCAATGTTATTAGGCTTATATTTGGATTCATTGGTGCGTGTTAAAGTCAAATTAAAGAAAAACTAACATTTATCGATACTGCAATTTCTAATCTATCTAAAGTTATTCTTTTTCGGTAACACCTAGAGCAATATACCTATTATTATAGGTACTGTACTTTCACATGGCTATTTATATTTCAATTTTGAGGATAAATCCCGAGTAAAATTGGTGTTTTCGAGGGTGATTAAAAATTCAACACTTTTGGTCGGTATTTCGATTTCGAAATATTAGTCGATCCATATCTACTGATATATGGGATATTATTAGGGGGTTTAATTTTAACTTTGAACTTACCCGTAATAATTCATATTTGGCGTAATGTAGTCGTCGACTGTATAGTCGTCTACTGTGAGTAGAGAGCCGGTTTGGTGTGGGCTAGTCCTCTGGTGATATTGGTACTGAAATTGATATTCACCACAAGATAGTCGAGGTGATCCATCGACATTTTGCGGGTAATTGTAGTACTGCTGTTGCTGTAATGGAGGTTTTCCAGAATATGAACCCTGTCTTGAAACACCTGCAAATCAATCGAAAAATAATCATTTATTTAGAAATAAAAATTTAACAAAATGTTGAATTTTATGAAATTATGAGTTCGAAATTTGGGATCTAACTAATAAATGTAAATCTAAAAGTTTTTTCATGTAAATAAAATTGAAATGGCTTTGACAAATCATATCTTTATAATTTTGATTGTGAAATTCTTTGAACAAAAGAAAGTAAAGATATTAGAATACTGTATTTGTAAAAATAATGACCAAAATGTGTGTAAAAAATGTGGACATACTTGGTCCACTCTGTATAACTTGAGGATTACAAGAATGTCGATGTTGGTAGACAGGTGAGGTTTTCTGAGTCGATTGTGGTGGTGGTAGAGATTTTCGATGTAAATGATGCTGTCTCGAGCTCTGTTGTAGAGTTAGTTGAGGAGATAGAGAACTTCCAGTTGGTCCTGACCCAGTATGATGTGCTGATGTGTGAGGTGGTGTACTATAATAGTATCCACTAGGTGGCGGTTCTGAGCCGAGTTCGTACGCGTGAAGTTCAAGGTCAACTGTTGTCTGACCACTTTTGATATTATCACGACTAGAAGCGACCAGGTAATGTTGTTGTAAAGGTACTTTTGTTGTAGATGTTGGGTGTGGTAGAGAAATGGATCCAGGCACAGATGAATAGGGCCCCGTTAGTCGACCGTTGGACTGAAGCCGAAGCGAAGGGATTCGATTCCATCTTCGACCTTCGGTATTTGACCTTTCTCTCTCCTCCCTGGAAAAAGCCAAAAAAATGAAGATATTAGAATATAGGTCAAAGATACCTAAATAGACAAAGATTTCTTTATGTACCTAGTACCCTAGAGATATGTATAAAGACATTTATCTTATCATTAGCAGGCATAACTAGAGGCTAGTAATAGGCTAATATGTTATAACGCCTTCAAAAATATCCTTAAAATTGCACATTTCTTGCAAGTAAAATAACACTTTGTTCAAATAAATCACAAATTTAATTGAAAATTTGTAAATAAAATATAAAATTCAGAATAAAATTCAAACGTCAAGTTAGAATCTTGCCTAGTCCAGGAAAGAAATTGTAAAAATATAAGATTTGAATATTATCAAGACAAAATTTGATTTTAATTTTTGATTTTATATAATTTGATATTATCGAATGTATTTCGATGAAAAGGATCTTTAGACCAAATGTACATGGTCAACAAGAGACTGTAAACTTGCATCATAAAGACCATTAAAAGTCGGACTGAAAGTTGCAAGTAATCAATTTTCGAAATCTCCGTTGGTCTCTCTAATCATGCAACTTTTTCTGAATTATTTATCACCACCTAGTTCTACTATATTTCAAGTACTTCTACTACTATACAGCTTCTATTAGTATCAGTTTGTAGTACTTCAAACACAAATCCATTGTTCTTACATACTTAGATGCGATGCATGTACATTCTAATATCTTAGATATAGTTTACATGGTAAAGTCCATTAGATAAAAAGTTATAAGTTTATAAGTAGGAGAAATCTGGGGAAAACTTTTGAGGGGAACCACTTCAACAAATTGACCATTATCTTTCGCCTCGCCGCCCATCAAAATCAAGCTGGCCCTTTACAAAATATCTATACCCTACCCTATCATATACTATTTTTTTTTCTATTTTCTACTAATATTTGAGTTTGCCCTCCAATTTCCAATGTAAAAAATAGAGTCATGAAAATGAAACACAATTTCTCTTCAATATGCCAAAATACTTTAAAAAACTTTTTATTATAATGGAACTAAATTGTTGATGGAATTTTTGCATTTTACTTCAGACAAGTAAAGGACTCTCATATTCATGGAAAATTTCTTGGAAACATTTAAATTTTTTATACGTTTGTAAGTACATACAATATCACGAAAAGAGCAAACTATAAAAAAATTCACAAATTTTACGACTTTGAATTACGCAATGACGTTTTTTTGAATTCAAGTTTTGAAATATAAAAATCAAAATTGAATTATACCACAGACCAGATATGATTATATCTGGGCTTTGATTATACTTAGGATTAGGTTAATAGAGTGAGTATTGAGTTGAAAATTTTTAAATTAGTTTGAAGATTATTGCTTCTTATTAATTATACCTACGGGTATCTGTACTAGTAGGTACTTATAAACGATCGATAAGATAAATAACTTCATTATTCCAAAAATTTTGAAAAATTTCCTAAAATCTATCAATACTGAAAGCTAAATTTTACAAAATTTTCCAGTTTACTATCTACTTTTCCAGTAATAATAATTGGCAAAATTTTACTAAAATCCATGTGTAAATTTTTGTTATTATACCTAAATTTTTTTTGAGGTAAGGATCACTTTACTTGTTTGTTACATAGTAAGAAAAAAAGATGTTAAACAAACCTAGTTAACTTTTTTTTTATATTTTATTTGTATTCAAATTCAACGGCCGAGTATAGTACCCTACTACAGTAATAATGCTTTTAGTCTGAAATTCTTCCATTTAGTTTTACTACTTATAGAGCTAGAGATACTTGCAAAGATAAAAAACTCAAGTTACTATTTCAGGTATAGTTTTTTTCAGTTTTTTTCTATCAAGAATAAGTATACCAAAGGTATCAGTAGTGACGCAAACACCTTTGTACTTAATCGTCTAAATGTAATAAATGATTTATTCCTCATAATGTATATGGTAATACTTATATATGTGAAATGTGCGGTATAAATATTCGAGGGTTTGGAAATTTTGAAAGCTCATTTAAATGTCTATTCATAAAAAATGAGGTGGGGAAAGGTACTCGAACATTTATACCTTACTATACTATACACCACTGTTAGTACGAGTACCGGTATAAAATAAAAATTTGACCTATATTTAAATGCATAAGAATCTCATTGCTTTATACTTTATCTCCTTTCTAATAGTACTACTACTACTATTACATTAGTTACTATTACATTAAGGAAAGGTTAAAAGTTATTTTTTTGAAAAAAAAGTTCGCTAATTGTATCAGTTACATGATACGGAGTATACTAGTGTAGGGTAGTAAAAGTTAACCGGGGTTTTTTCGATAAATTAACCAAATCTTTCAAGCAAACTACATCAAATATCAATAAAAAGTTAAATGCAAACATTTCTTAAGGCCTAAACCTTCAAGGCTTCAAGCCTAATCTAGTGAAACCCTAAAAAAATCCCTTAATTTCCCTAAATAGATTTAAAATTATTATAGTCCTATTATTACCCACTCCTCGCATATCTAAAGTTAAAATTTCCTCTCAAATGTACCTGATAAAACAATCCATGGCATACCTATATAAGTATTTTAAAAAATCGAGTTTCAATTTCAATTTCATTTTGAAATTTGAGATTAGCTATTATCTTAAATTAGGTAAAATTAAATTTGAATTTATATTTGTATAACAATTTGCATAATTTCAGTTTTTTAGGATACTTTTGAATGTTTACTTGCTTTAAAAAAGCAAGATAGTGGAAGTACTGGTAGTACTTATCCTTAGTACTGATATGTAGTAGTAAAGGATGCGGTCAAAAGTATTTTTCCGGCAGTTAAGAATGTACTGTGTAATGGACTGATTCATGAGTTTCGGTTCGCTACATTCCTATACTGTATCCCTTGGTTTTCTTTAACCAAAAAAGTACAAAAAGAAAAAAAAAATCATCCTTTTTTGATAAATATGTCAGGCTAACAAAACCCCGAGTTATTGACGAACTAAAGATGAGATGAGATGAGAAAGAGTTTTCAAAAACAGTCTATTTTATACTTTATACATATAAAAGTAGCAGTATTTAGTATATATAGTATGGATAAGGACTAGTACTACTCGTAGATATGGATAAGAATGAATGGAGAAATCAATCTCGGAATAAGTCTCAACCTTTTCTTTCAAAATGACTAATACTAATGGTTTTCGCCCACTTTCTACTACATTCATAAGTATAATAAATTTTCACATTAAATCTCCTCTACCTTTTAACTTATCTCTTCTCCTATATAGTCCTTTATCTACGAAATTCGAAATAATAAAATAACATTACCTACCTATATTTAAAATTACATTCTTTACACTGACGTTTTCTTCATTTTCAAAATATCCAACTATTATAGGTAGTACGAGTAAGTTCGAAAATCTAAGATTGCAATCTTATTTCAAAATAACTACTATACTGTAATCTTAAGTTTTGAACTAAATTGACGAATTCAATATCGATATCGATAAGTTTTTAATAAGTATACATAAGTTTAGCTGTTCTAGTTTAGTTTTTTCGAAATTGATTAAAAAACACAAGTAAATTTTATGATTCAAGATTTATAGATGAGTTAAGAATCCATTTGATCAATTTAAAGCACGGTCAATTGGTATAGGATATTTTGAATCTGATTTAATCTTTAAAGCCACTTTTTGAGGTATTTAACAAGTTTTGAATTCAATGGAGATTTAGATAAGGGGGTAAAGCTTGTTCTTGTAAATTCTAATCTAATCTCATTTGTGAGAAATTCAAAGGTCCAGTAGGAGTACAATTGATCTTTTTAGCCTACCCCTTGTACATTTATTCTCGACTGTAATTTTGACATAAGTACTATTACTATTATTAGGTATACTAGTAGGAGTAGAATAAAGGACTTTAGTATTATATCAGCACTATGAACTATAAATAGGTACTTACTACTCGTACTATAAGTATATACTAGTTCCAGTAGTAGAGAAAAGTTGAAGTTTGAAATTGATGTGAAATTGAGCCTGATTCGAAGAGAATGGGCCAAGTTTGTGAGCTCGACTTCAACTTCGACCCTATTTGATAAAATGCAATTCGGACTCGAAAATATCCTGAAAAAAACTAGTCGTAGCTGACAAGTAAAGATACTTTTGTCTAAAAAAATAAAATTCTGTATCAGTAAGATACATTACGTGTAATAAGCACGGCTAAAAAATTCTGCTAATAATCAACTTATCTTTAGTTTAATCTTTTTAAAAAATTTGATTAAATTTTAGAGATAAATATATCAAAATGGCTTTAAAAATCAAATAATTGTCAATATAAATAGACTTACAGATATATTTAAGGAAACTGTAAAAACTGTAAAAATTAAACGCAAAAATTAACCAGATTTTAAGGCTTAAATTGACCATTGTACGAGTATTAATTTGGATAAGTCTACAATTTGTAAATACAATGACAGGATGGATGTAATACTCGTATCAATAACCGACTAGAAAGAAACCAGTATTACTTTTCTTAAAATATTTTCAAAGGGCATTGTGCATGTAGGCATAATTGTGCATGTAGAGAGTAAAAGGTTTTGAATGCCCATTTGAGAGAACTAAAAAATTGACGTGCGAGTGATCACATCAAAAATTTGATGTGATCACTGATATATTTGAGGTCAAAGATCTCTATTTTTGAAAAAACTCAAAATTTTTCAATTTTGATTAACATAAACATATGATTTAACCAACTCACTAACAGATGATAATTAATTGTGTTAGCAAATCGATGAAAACATGTCAAGTTGTCCAAAGGGCAATTTTCAGGGTCAAAGGTCAACTGACGGGTCAAACAGATAGCAAATTCGTAATTCGAATTTTGAACCCAATTTATATTTTATAGAACGAAATCCTGAAAAATTTACTAAATCAGTTCCATATCCCATAATATGTCTTTTTTCAAAATAAGCGTCCTTTGCTTTGAGGCTTTGACCTCAAATATCTCACTGATCACATTTTGAAAACAAACACATTTTCAACCTCAATTTTTTATCTCTCTCAAATAAGACATTATACTCTTGAAGTCAAAAATCAAGCTTACAGTACAATGTTCTTTTGAATTTAGACTAAATAAATATATAAAAAAGTACCTAGCTTTAATTTGATATCTTATTCTAATTACTGAATCTTATCCTAATTAGTATTCGCTTAAAAAACAGATTTTATGATATTTTTTTTTGAATATTTTCAACTTTCCTTTATAATAAGAGTAGTGTATGTAAAGTTATTGGTATTTGTATTTTTACTTGTCTGGTTAGAACTTGAATTTTTGAGACATGGATTTACACACAATTCGAAAAACGAGTAGGTAGGGTATACATATACGAGTATATAGATACGTGCAATATGAGTTTTTGGCGAAATACTCATAGTAGATATGTACTGTATGATAGGCTATTGTATGTAGATATAAGAAATAAAATATAAAATAGTTTGAAAATGTGAAGGTCCTACTCGCTCAAACGAAGAATATAGGAAATAAATCTTTCAGAGGTTTTCGAAAGCATTCATGACCGACCAGAGAATCTCTCACTAGAATATTAAATTTCTTTTGTACTATGTCTCCATATAACTTCACATGTTACAAAAAACACACTTATTATACCATTTATATGAGGCCTGTGAGAGAAAAGAGAGATATAAAAGTGTGAAGTGTACACTAGTACTTACAGAGTCCATAAGGCTTTTATATGCTGGGGACCCTGAATAAATTCGAGAAAAGTTGACAAAAAGAGTATTTAAAATTTCTCCATTTGAAAGGTGTACAGAGAAAGGTACGTAGTATGTAAGAGATAACAACTTTATCTCTTTATATGATAATATAAGTAGGTACAGTTCTATTGTCAAATGTCAAAAATACCTCAATTTAAGAATGTTAAACAATAAATTTTTCAAAATTTCAAGGTCAATACATAATTTAAGAAAAAAGGACGACCAGCTATTACAAAATTACAAGTACCCTACAAAATATCTTAAATACTAAAATGTCAAATTAGTAAATGAGTTTTGAAATTTTGTCAACTTTTTCCATAAAGATTATTTGATCCGCATTTAGGTATGTTAAAATTTTATTAAACCTAATTTGGAAATCCCGATATTTGTCTAGACTGATTGAACAACTTTTTAAGTAGGTAGATAGATACTTTAAAGAACCAAAGATAAACATGTATACAGAATACAGAATAGTACCTTCATAAGTAGGTAATAGTTTTTTTGAAATTTTTTTGACACTTTTTTTGATTAACCTATACAATATTTATATAATTTGTAATATAATTTGTAATTTTGGAGAACTGACCATTGATATCAATGGTCAGTTCTCCAAAATTACAAATTACCTTTCTTTCACCGACTTTGCTAATACCTAATAAGAGTTTTTTAAAATTTAATTTTTGACCACATTTTACAGTATAGAGAACACAAGACTTCCATTGAGTATTATGCAAACCTAATTTACTAATCCTAAGAGCTAATCTGTAAACCTTTAAAATTTACTTACTTTAAGTACCCTACCCTACTTTGGATATGTAAATGTCAGAGAATTGAGATATTCTGGAACTTTCTGAAAATCTTACATATCCATACAAATATTTTTTATGAATTATCAAAATAATATTCTTTGGGCCTATTTGTAATAGAATTTCTCTTTCTAATTTTTGATGAATTTGATTTTGATAAAATGCTAGTCTGTTGCTAAAAAGATATAAAAAATTGTCACACTGCTATCCTATCTATAATATATTATCTTCCATGTACCTCATATAAAAATAAAAGTAAGTACATTTTAAAACTCTGGGACTGCAGGACCTTACATAGGTACTTTAGTGCCTACTTACTTACTCGTGTATGTATCTTTTTATATAATTTAGAGACATGTAAAAATGCATACTTAACGCAAAGTAAGTCAAATATAATGAATGAGCTTTTCATATATTACTTTTTTTTTTTCTTTTTTAGTTTCTTTCTACTTTAGTTTTTAGACCTCTTGTCTTTTTTTCTTTCTACTTTTTTTTGCTGATTTGTTAATTTACTTGAACAAGAAACAGGCTGAACTTTTTCTCTTTCTTTACTTATCCTTTCAAGTATACTTTTTACATCTATTTAGTACTTACTAGTACTAGTATGTATCTGTAATACAATTCAAATGGGACTTTTTGTAACAATAAAATGAAGAACTTCTCTCCTAGTACAGATACTAGTATTTTATAGAAGCTGTAAATAAAGTATAAAAATTCACCTTCACGCTCGAAATCTAGAGTCGAAGTCGGTTCTCAAGATCCTCTATATAACTTTCACCATATACTAGTCGAGAACACTTTTTATTTCAAAGTAAAAACTTAAGCATAAAGTAAACACAAGTTTTTAAGTAATTTAAATAGATTATAATAAGGCTTCTTATTAAATCCTCCTCAGGGGAAATTCCCACCTACGAACACTAGTACTTATATAATAATCCTTTTAGAACATTTTTAATTCACTTTTTTGCATCTCAAGATCTCAACTAGTAGAGATTTATAAAGAGTATATAGAGTTTTCAAGAACTTGTACGAGTATTGGGTTTTGTAGGGAGAAAATTCGAAGAAAAATTTGAAAAAAATAAATTAAATCACCACTAAAGTGGTGGGGACGTAAACGAGGGACTTTATTTTCGAGTCTCTTATGAGGATTTTGTTAATTTTTGGCTCGTGTTCCCTCACAGGCCCAAAGAGAAAAGTGAACTGATCGTGAGGAGCCTCAAGTTTCGAGCCGTCGTGCTTTGGCGCTAGAATATCCTTATAAGATTGCAAGTTATAAGTTTTGGGCTTTCAAGTTTAAATGTATAAATTGTATAGTAACCCTACTGTACTGTAACTGTAGTACTGGTAAAGTACTGGGAACTTGAGCTTTTCTTATAATAGTAGATAGTAGTGTAGTACTACTTGTTTAAAGGGCTTTTTGAAAAATCTAGAATCTAGACCTCGGATTTTGGTCTGATTCTGAATTCTGGCGCGAGTGCGAGAAACCCTCGCCTTGGTAAAGAATTTTCGGCGGGTGGCTAGCTTTCACGATTTTGGACAAGAAAACA
>JAQIXA010002538.1:0-17478 GCA_034699045.1 Nanhermannia cf. coronata Gr-Ori-00579 | reverse complement strand
ATGGATCAGGGGGAGTTGGATTTCTTGCAGGCTGGTGTTTTTTACAGGCTAAAAATTCAGAAAATATATGATAATTTATATTTATAATGATAAACCCGATTCGAAAGAAATTTCTAAAAAATTTAAATATTAGTAATACCATCGAGAGCTGCTTTATACTTATAAGCAATCTGTGGTCTTGATACAGGTCCTGGCAAGCTTAAGCTTGATTTGGTGTCTCTCATTGTCGAATTTTGAATCGTCCCTTGACACAAGATAAAAAAAATCTAAATTTTTTTTATTAAGTATAGGTACGATAATTTCTAATCTTTAATTTGATTACTTAATTTTGATTTTGATTAAACTGAAATTACTCACATATCAATAAATCATAAATAATATAGGTAGCTTAGCTATTAATTCTAAATGTAAGTAGTGCAGTGCAGTGTAGGATATAAACTTTTCATCAATTATATACCAGGTGGATCAGCTTCACTTAATTCTTCAGATGCATCCTTGGGCTTGAGATCATCTTTTTTAGACTCTTTAGAACTCATTTTTGATTTAGATTTTGACGAAACTATTATTGACTTAAGGCTACATATAAATAGGATACTAGAAATTTTGTCCGACTGGGTAGAATAATTTCAGATCGAATGCATGTGAAAAATTAAGCAATTTTGAATCGATACAGACTTTGTTGGAAAACTACTTAATAAATTTATCATTCCTCATATCTATGGGATTAGAGACATTAATTTATTTCTTGAAGCTCGATTCATACCTCAGATATAAGTATAAGTAAAGGGTACCCTACCTACTTAGATGATTTCTATCACTGAAAATATTCTATCTTGAAATTTCAGTACCTACCTACCTACTACCTACCTACCTTACAACATAACCTACCTACACACTAACAAATTACTTCGTTGTAAGTACGAAGTAGATTTGATCAGTACATATATGTATATGCCATAGCTTAATAGAAGGCATTCGTATATTTAATGCAAAAATTACTAACGAATATAAGGTACCTTACCCTATTTAATTTTTTCAAGTCAAGTTTTGAAGTTTTGAATTATTGAAAAACCTTACGAGTAACCTACGCCTACGAGTCTAGTAATAATTCTAGACTTTAGAGACTTGGACTTGAGGAACCCTTTAGATTTAAGTTCATGACTTTACATACACATACTTAAATTAAAGTAGAAGTTCTAGCCTTATTACAATTACTACTACTATGACTATATAGGGTACAGGTTTGAGTATCTAGCATCTACAGATTTGGAAGTAGATACCCTACCTGCCTAAAATTTTTACCAATAGTATTAGAATTACGAGTCGGTAAATCGCTAAGGATTGTGTAATAACCCTTTTCCTACACTGACACTGACTAAAGGTAGGTAATTTAAGTTCGTTTTATATTATATTTATAGACACATAAATAGTTACATTACATTAGTACCTATATCTTCTAGGTATTATTCTAGATTTAGAAGTTACATACGAGTAATAATAATCAATGAACAGAGTTTCTTTCTATCTGTATGTACCTACCCTACATACATAAATATACAAAGTAGGTATGTATATCAAAATCAATTTGTTATAATGTGAATACTTCTAGTTAGTATTTAGTATTATTTTATGGATATTCGATATTAAGTAATAATTTTCCATTTTAAATAATATTATTCTATAGCCTATACAGTATATGAAATATTTCTTGAGTATTTTGAGCCCATTCTTGAGTTTTTTAAGGCCTTATTAGAGTTTAAAAAGTAGTATGTACCAATAGTATAGTACAATCCATTCATTATTATGTCCTACTGATGCTCTAGTTATAAAAGCTCCAATATGTACATTTTACTAATATGTATGTAGTATGTAAATATGGATTTAAGTTTTAAGTAATATGGGGGTGGCATAATACTAATATGTAGTATATGTACTGTATGTACTGTATGTATTAACTCTGGTACTACTGGTATTAGTAGGTACATATGACTTGATCTCCCTGTTTTTTGCCTTTAAAGATCTTTTTTGTCCATACTTAAAAATGTTATTTTTAAGTCATTCATACACATTACACACACATATGAAATGCCTAGTACCTAGTTCACATACATATGTAAATACTAGTACCTACTATACTAGTACATGTATGTAAAATTGCCTTTTTTTTCTTATCGCTCTTTCAGTTCCTTGAAGAATCTTCTCTGCTTTTATAAGAGCATTTCCTACACACTTTTACAAGTACTAGTCACTTGTACTAGTACATGTAGCATTAATAAGTATAGGATTTGAGATTTGGGACCAAAAAAAGTTTATTTATTTAACAAGAAAGGAAAAAGGTCTCTAAACTCAAAGCTCCTTCTGTTTATAAGATTTTCATAAATGTAGATTTTTAAAAAAATTATCTACTAGTGTTAATACCGGTGATTAGATCCTAAAAGGATAAGTTCACTAAAGTTAAATAATAGTTAAAGAGTTAAGATTTATTTTTCAATAATGTGATATATTGTGTACAGTTAATTTAAATATAAATATTCTTAAAATGAGAATTTTCAGGACTTTTCATTTCCTAACTGTGGTAGGTGCTTTCTTTTTACTGGGTAGCTTGACAAGTGTTCAGTCAAACAGTCGTCCAGGCCCAGATAATGGTGTAAGTATTTCAAAAAAATTCAATCTAAATTCTGAATCTCTGGTTTTTAGTTTTTAGTTATCTTCTATGTAGATACTTAACTATCGATATCCATGTTCAATATTTTTACTAATGGTAAAAATACTTGGTTAGTATGAGTAGAAATGTGCAGTATAAATTATAAATCATATGAATGAATATTCCATAAGGTATATAGGAACAATTGCTAAAATTCTTTATGAATGAAAAAATTAGGGCTAAAAAATCGTTTATTTAAATATTAGGGCAGATATTCTCTTACATAATAAGAATAAGAACTTAATACTATTCGTAATATGATGTAACTTTAAATTTAACTCAAAATTCAAAATCTGAAACCAAACTTTTGAAAACCCCTTTATAAAATATCTTAAAATTCTGGTTTAAATCTTTTCGAGACAAGTAGGCATAGGCATATTGGAGAGGTGAGTTTTTAAAATTATTTTTAATACCATTTAAGATTAATGGTAAAAATTATTAAGAAAAATAGCAGTTTGATTTGAATATTCAGTTGATTTTTGTAAACGAACTTCAATGTAAAGAACTCCAAAAGCTTTCCAAAATAGTCGAAAATTGAAAAAGAGAATTATCTAAAAAGTATCAACCTTACCTATTAGTATTTTTATCAAGAATCTGCTGAATTGGACATGGATAAGGAGTAATTTTCTAGGATTACTGATATTGCTGCTAAAATTTCTCTCAAGCATTACTCAAACAAAATCTCAAAATTTTTAGAGAATTTTATGAAAAATTTTAATGGATTAAAATTATGTTTTAATTAGGATTGTAAGGATTGTAATGTGAGGGTACCCTGTATATGTAAAGGTGAACGAGGGGCACCCGGTGAGGAAGGAATTTTTGGACTAACTGGGCTAACAGGTTGAATATTTATTAAAAATTAAAGCAAAATTTGATTGATTCAATAATACAATATTTTCAATATTTTCAAACAGGGCATCCCGGTGACATAGGTAATTTTAAAAAACTTTATATATTTTGAAATCTCGAATAATTTAAAATTTTCCAAACTCCCAGGTTTGGACGGGCCACCTGGACCAAAGGTATACCTGTAACAAAAAATTTTCGATACAGTTACTGTAAGATATTACAGAATACAGAATACCTAATATTTATGTGTTTTTAATAGGGACAAAAAGGAGATGGTGGTGATCATGTAAGAATAAGAATTTTGATAAAAAATTATTGAAATATCTAACTTACATATAAATTTGTTTGTATTTATTCAGGGAGCAATTGGATCTAAAGGATATCGAGTAAAAAATATGCATCTAAAAAGATTTTTTCTAATAAAATTCTTTTCTAAAGGGTGAAAGTGGTTTTATGGGGTTTTTGGGCACACCTGGTCGAGGTACTATTAGATAATTATGATTAAAAATTAAAATTAATTTCATTTAATATTTGAAGCTGGAATACCTGGGGGTGAAGGCGAGTCGGGTTTAGATGGAATCGATGGCTGTAATGGAACAGGTCTAATAAATATTTTTAACATATTTTTCAATATTTCAGGCCCAATAACATATCTTTTAAAGGGATTTTGAAATAAGCAAGGAACGTGCAAATTACCCTTTTACTCATAAATTCATTAATAATGTGAATACCTATATCTAAAAATTTTGAAATTTGCAACAAAATAGCTGCAGATTAACCTTACTTAAGTGTTTTTAGAAAAGTTTCATAGGATTTTCAGAGAATTTTAGGGTGCTTGACCTACAGATTAGTATGAATTTCAAAAATGCTAAAGGAGAAAAATTTTAATTATTAATTGTAATTTTTCATTTTTAAATTTAAAAGATGGTCATCAAGGAATTCCTGGTCAACCGGGAAGAATGGGTTTGCCTGGTCTTGATGTGAGTCTATTATAATAACTATAACTATTCAGTATTTCATAAAACTGCTATTGTTTTAACAAAACTGGTGTTTTTTATAAATTTTTAGGGAATGACTGGACCACAAGGTGATTAATTCAAATTAAAAGGTTATATTTTGACAAAATTACTTTAGGAGATACTGGTGAGGGTGGGATAAATTCTCCAGGAATTAGAGGCGATCAAGGTGAAGATGGTAGATCTGGCCCTAAGGTATTATTAATGAAAAATCTTTTACAATCATAACCATAAGTAATTTCTCTAAATAATTAAAATGGAAAAATATTTAGGGATATCCTGGCTATAATGGGGTAAGTCTCGATTTTTGAAAAAACTTTTGGATTTTTGAAACTTCAATTTATTTAAGTTACCTGGAAAAATTGGACCAAGGGGACCTTATGGTGATGTGGTAAGATAAGAATCATTAGCATTAGTGAAAATATTTAAAAAATATGAATTTTTTAAATTCTCAATTTTCTATTAGGGACTTACTGGAATTCCAGGCTTAATTGGACTAAAGGGGGATATGGGTGATACAAAATATTCTCCACCTGGTATGCAAGGAGATTACGGAAGTTTGGGAGATCCTGTAAGAGATTTAAATTTGATATTTTAAAATTTAGTATATTTTTGTTACTTTTTAGGGACCACCTGGAGCTGGTTCCTCAATTATTCCCCCTGAATGGACTTCACTTAAAGGACCAAAAGGTCAGCATGATTGAAAAATGTCATTTACACTTTTTGGAAAGAAAATAATTTAAATAAGTAGTACTACTTAAAATGAGTACTTATCTTTAGTTATTGTATTTATCCAAAGTTCCATATTTTGAGTTAGTTAAATGCCGAATAGTAATACTTTTAAAATGTTTTTAATTTGTGTACAAAATATACTACTGATAGGAGAATGTTCAATATTTATATATTTTAAGTTGAAAATCATGAAAATTTTGGTAATTTATAGGCGAATTTGGCAATAAAGGTGAAAAAGGTTCATATGGTTTGTCTGGATTACCTGGAAGTGATGGGTTACGAGGAGCTGAAGGTAGACAAAGTTTCAAAATATCTGTACCATTATTTTTTAAAAAGTTTGTTTCAATTGCATTTTTGTACAATTAAGGATATCCTGGAGAAATTGGTATAAATGGGGATCTTGGTGATGATGGAGCAAGAGGTTTGAAATTTTAGCAAATATTATATTTATTTTATATTTATGACATGACCCAACTTTTGTAATTTAGGAAAACAAGGAAAATCGGGACCTGAAGGAATATATGGTAAAGACAAAGATCTGAATTTGCAAAAAATTTAAAATAGCATTTACCATTTCCTATCTAAATCTAATTTTTGAAATTCAGGACCAAAGGGTAGCAAAGGTGCACCTGGTGATGAAGGAATTCCAGGTTTAAATGGCGAGAATGGTGATACTGGTAAATTTATTCAAATTATTGGCAATCCTATTTACAATATGTACCTAATACCTTAACAATTAACCATTTGAACAATTCTATTTAACTTTATAGGTGATACTGGAAATAGAGGAAGGGTAAAAAAATTGAGAAATTATTTTCAAGAATGAAAAGCTTCATCAATATGTACAAAAGTATTCTGTTTTAGCCTGGAGATCAAGGTCCTAAAGGCGAGTTTATGGACTTAAATGGAGATACAGGATCATTAATTCCTGGACCACCTGGTAAACTTTCCGTAATAGTTGTATTAAGATTTTTTTTATTGAATTTAAAAACATATATAGGCCGTCAGGGACCTCCAGGGTATATTGGACCAAAAGGTAATCAAAATTATATATTTTATTATTTTAAATGTAATTTGTATTTATTTTAGGTGAAAGAGGTCATATGGGTATTCCGGGTCAACTAGGTCTACCAGGTGGAAGGTAAATATCTAAAAGAATTAGTTGAAAGATTTAAAATGTTTTTTACTAAATTTTAACCCCGTTTTAAAGTGGTCCACCAGGACCTGAGGGATTTCCAGGGAGAATCGGACCTGAAGGAACTTCCATAAAAGGCGATGCTGGCTATCCTGGTTTTACTCAATCAATTTAACCTATTTATGTTCACTCATAAGTTTTATTAATACGTAGGTTTGCCTGGACAAGCTGGTTTACCAGGTAATGAAATCATAAAAATAATTGCAAGCATCAAGTCATCAATTCCAAAATATATTTTTAAAGGTTATTCTGGAAACCCTGGAGCTCAGGGCTTATATGGTAGATTATATGAATATTCATTTGAATGGGTTGCAAAATACTATGTTTTAAAGGGGAGAAAGGTTTACCTGGAATTTCAATTATTGGACCACCTGGATTAGATGGTAAAGATTTATAAAATGTCAAGATCAAATGTTCATGTTCATGTTGTTGTTCATGTTATTCTAGGACTTTCTGGTCGGGATGGACTGAATGTAAATAAAAAATCTTTAAATAATCTAAAAAAAACTAAGGGAAAGCAACTATTAAAATTAGGGAATTCCTGGAGAACGGGGTGATACTGGATTTGAAGGGCCCAAGGGAATGCCCGGCCAAGGCTTCGATAAAGTTGGACCAGTTGGTGAAAGAGGCTTACCTGGATATGATGGTTTAAAATAAAAATTCTGATTTAAAAAAGATTTTTAATTCTTTTTATTCTGACAACTGAAACTGATAGGTGATCCTGGAATTCCTGGACTTGGTACATATTAATCTTAATGGGTTTAATAATGATAAATTAATGTTTTTTTTTCATATTCAGATGGAATGCCTGGAGGATATGGGATCAAGGGAAAACAAGGAGAAAATTGTCCGAAATGTTACGATGGATTTCCAGGAATCAAGGGTATCTATCTTGAGTGACTGATTACGAGTATGATTTTGTTTTTTAAATTATGTTTTAAACTTTTCTAAAGGAATGAAAGGAGAACCAGGCAAATAACTTAATTTCTTTCAAGTATAGAATTTTTTTAAATGTTTGCTAAAATTATCTTTTAGGTTATAATGGTTTGCCAGGACCTATCGGACAGCCAGGTAAAATAGAAATTCAATTTATTATCGATCACTTTACTAATTAATAAATATTTTTTGATAGGATTTATTGGAGGTATATTAACAATAAACTCGGGAATTTTTGAACAAGCAAACCTACATTTTGAATTCTGAAATTATTTTAGATCGTGGATTAAAAGGTCTTCAGGGAAAAGAAGGCTTTCCAGGATATTCAGGAATTCCTGGAAGACATGGTTAGTTCAGTCATTTAAATTCAATTATTGATTTTTTTTTGAAATATTTATTTATACAGGTTCTCCTGGACTGGTATACACTTTATAATAACAAATGCTTGAAAATTCAAATGAGAAATTTTATTTTATAAAGGAAATATAATTTTTTTTTCTCAATTTAGATGGGATTACCAGGTGATAAGGGAGAATTTGGGGAAGTGATTATGCCAGATCTTGAGCCTATATATGGATATCCTGGTGCTAAAGGAGACAGAGGTTTATAGTTTTCCAAATAAAGTTTATAGTTAAAATTGATTATTATTTTTATTATTATTGTAATTATTTGTAATTTAGGATTTCCTGGTTTATCTGGACCAAGAGGTAGCATTGGAATGTCTGGAGATCAGGGATTTCAAGGTCCTAAAGGTCCAAAAGGTTATACTGGAGATTTTGGTCTACCTGGTTTGGATGGTTTGTTTGGTGCTCCTGGTTTTAATGGAAGTAAGTAATCAAAATACCAATACCTATATTATTAGTATAGCGTAGTAGCAGTAATGTAATATCGATTCGTAACCAATTTTTTTCATTTAAAGGCAAAGGTGAACCTGCTGATGCATGGATGATGGAATATATAAGGGGTGATCCTGGACCTGATGGACTTTAGTAAATTACCTAACTATTGGATTCTTAATTTATTAATTTCTGCTTGATTTTTTAGCGGCTTCAAAGGCGAAATGGGTGAGAATGGTCTGCAAGGAGAACCTGGAGCTAGTGCTGGAGAATTATTTTTGGGAGAACAGGGTGACGAAGGTTTTGTCGGTTTACGAGGAGAAAATGGCAATATTGGTCCTCAAGGTGATCCTGGATATGATGGATATCCTGGAATGAAAGGACACATGGGCGATGCACTTTTTGGACCTCAAGGTATGTTTAAAATAATATTCAAATAGTACTGTTTAAAAGTAGTTTTGTATTATCAGGTGAACATGGAATTAAAGGGTACCCTGGACTTGTCGGTGAGATGGGTTTGAGAGGACCCCCAGGGTAAATAAAGAAATTCATGCCTTTTAAGAATCTCTATTTATTTTTCATTTTAGGCAACCTGGTATTGATGGCTATAATGGACTTGATGTACTTATTGAATAAGTTCACTAACTAATAAATGCATATTTTTTTAACCTGTGTTTGATTTTAGGGTGATCGTGGAGCTACTGGAGAGTTGGGAGAAAACGGGTTGAATATCCTCGTTGGAAATATGGGACCACATGGCTTTAAAGGCAATTTATTACTTAAAAATCCATTTAAAATTCTTTAAAATCCATTTATTTCAATTATTTTTTAAAATAGGAAATCCGGGTGTACAAGGTAGACAATAAGAAAAAATTTTTAAATTGCAATAGGCACTGATTTTGGTTATTTTAAAGGCCCAAGTGGTCCTGATGGAAGACCTGGTGGACGTGGTGTTGGAGGTTTCAAAGGAAACAAAGGGGCACCTGGCGGTATAAAATTTTTATAAATTTTTTTCCTTATATATTTGAAAAATTTGCAGATGTTGGGCTTATGGGTGGAAAGGGTGAGAGAGGAGATCAAAGGATTGGACTACCAGGCTTAACAGGCTTACAAGGAATTCATGGTATTCTACATACTTAAGCCTAAATTAAAATTAAAATTAAAAGTATTGTTTTAAAACATATATAATTAGGGTTTAATGGTTTGCCTGGAATTTTTGGACCACCGGGTATCTCAGGGTAATAATATACGTTATAAAGACAATTTAATATAAAATTATTGTGCATACTTATTGAAGCATTTTTTAATAAAGATTGCCAGGTGTTCAAGGCTTTAATGGATTTAAAGGTGTTCCTGGCCACAGGTCAGTTAAAATTTAAAAAAAATTACCATGACTTAAACTATAATTTGTAGAGGTTTACGTGGATTACCGGGCGTTGATGGCGATAAAGGTGAAGCTGGATTTGATGGAAAGCAAGGTCGAGTTGGATTTGATGGATTAAAAGGGTAACCTCTTATAACTTATAATAATTATCAAAATATAATATTGAATATTATTTAATTAGAATGAAAGGTGACCGTGGTGAATTTGGCAATCCTGGACTCGAAGGCTTGAAAGGTTTTTCTGGTCAGATTGGTTTCAAAGGAAGAAAGGGGGAACTTGGTCACTGGGGCTTACAAGGAGTTATTGGAGAGATTGGTTTAACAGGAATTGATGTAATTAATTAATGCTTTTTTGTTTTTTTTATTAAACTATAAACTTAGAACCTATTGATTAGAAATTTAAATTTTTCAAATTATTTGCAAACATTTTGTAATAATTGATTTGAATATGGGATTTTATAGGGTGATGTTGGATATGTTGGATATGTTGGAGAAACTGGTGATGATGCAGATTTAGGGGATAAAGGGGATGTTGGAGATATTGGTAATTGAATGTTAAAACCTAGATCTATTATGCAACAATTTACTTCTCTAAAGGTTTTATGGGTGAAAAGGGGTACACTGGTAGACCGGGTTATAATGGATTTAAAGGAGAAAGAGGTTCCCTATTCAATAAGATAAGATTTCAGAACAATAATTAAAACTATTTTATATTCTTGGAAAAAGGTGATATTGGAGATGGTGAAACTGGACCACAAGGGTATTTTAAGTAATTTTTTAGTTGAACATTTTATATGTTTTATAAATACCACAGAAATCCTGGAGTTATCGGTGATATAGGTTTTCCAGGAATTAATGGATATCCTGGACTGAAGGTTAAAATTTGAAATAAAGTATTTTAGAAAATTTGAATAATTCCTTTATGATTTAGGGTCAAAATGGAGATATGGGGCCAATTGGACTGTAGCTATAATTTATAATATTCTTGTTAAACATTTATTTGATGTTTTTAATCTAATAGGCCTGGAATTCCTGGGGATTTTGGATGGCCAGGTATTGTTATCTTATATTTTAGCTTAATAAAATGATCACTACCTATAAGATAATTTTAGGTTTACCATCGCCTAATGGTCGAAAGGGTATAAAGGGTGAACGAGGACATATTCCAAATGGAATCAAAGGGGAAGTTGGAGACGTTGGACCTCCTGGTTAGTTTAAATCTTAAAAAATTTGATCATTATTTTTGATATTTTTGTTTAGGTGGTCCTGGAATGAAAGGGATTATGGGACATTATGGTGACCGTGGATTACCTGGATTGGAAGGTACGTTTTTCTATTTTATACCATGCCATTCAATGTTATGATATTTTGATTTCTCATAAAGGATATCCTGGAGAAAAAGGGATGACAGGAGAAATTGGAAGACCTGGATATGCAGGTAAAGTTTATAAATATGCAGGTTTATAAATATTTTCATTTATCAAATCATTGAAACCTTTTATATTGATTGATTTTGATTGATATACAAGAGAAATTTTAAAGAAAAATTATTTGTACCTATCTTAAAAGTCTAATTTAATCCTGATCATTTTAGCATTTGTTCCAGAACATATGAAAGAACGTGGAGATCGCGGTGAACCCGGAGAACATGGCAAAGAAGGTCGTATCGGATATCCAGGTAATCTTAAAAACTGTTAATACTTTCAAACATTGATTCAAACGAATTATGTAAAAAAGCAGATTCACTTCATAATCATATTTTTAAATATTCCAAATTAGGAGCAAAGGGTGCACCTGGAAATTATGGCGAGGTTGGAATAAAAGGTTAAAATATTTAAAAAATTTTAAATTGCTATTTAAATTGCTAATCTAAACACAAATGAACAGGTGAACAAGGGATACAAGGAGAATCTATGCCAGGTCCCTTTGGACAACGTGGAAGACCGGGTGATCTTGGTAAATTACTCATTTTTTGGAATCATCAAAATTCAATAAATAAGCTAATGAACAATTTGTATTTTTAGGAATTCCTGGTATTGAAGGCCAGGAGGGATTAAAAGGGTTTAAGGGCGATCTAGGATTTCCTGGTATTTACAAAATTAACGGATAATATGGATGATAATGTGGATAATATAGAAATAAATATAAAACTGTTACTTTTTTTTATCTCACTATAATAGGATATCCTGGATATATTAAACCAGTCGACTTAACGAAAGGCTTTCCTGGAGACAAAGGGTATGGCAATCAAAAATGGTTTAAATAAAAACCTTTAACAACTAGATATTTACAATTAGTTATCCTGGAGATGTTGGAATGCCTGGAAATTTTGGATTGAAGGGATTACGTGGACATGACGGAATCCCAGGTTTACAAGGACTGCAGGGCTTAAAAGGTCAAAAAGGGGTGAGGGGTCATGTTGGTCCACAAGGTATTTTAAAGAGTTCTTACAAAATTTAGCCTCAAGCTGCTATTTATATCCTCTTTTTAGGAAAATATGGACTTTCTGGAAACATTGGTCAATATGGACCTGTTGGTGAGCCGGCTCCACCAGGTAATTTGATTTGATGTTTTATTTTGCCTACAATAATTGTATTTTAAAAGGACCTCCGCCAAAATCAAGAGGGTACTTTTTTACCCGTCATTCTCAGTCGGTCGAAGACGCCGAATGTCCAAAGGGCAGCTCACTTATGTGGAAAGGATATTCTCTCCTACATTTTACTGGCGAGGGAAAAGCACGTGGACAAGATTTGGGTAATTTATTTATTGCTCGAGTATTTTAAGATAAAATAGTTTTTATTAATTTTATAATTGGTTCTTTAAGGCGCACCTGGCAGTTGTCTTTTGAGATTCTCGACAATGCCTTTCCTGTTTTGTAATTTAAATGAAGTGTGTACGTATGCTTCAAGAAATGATTACAGTTACTGGCTCAGGACTTCTGAACCTTTGCCAATGACGATGACACCAATTTCTGGATTTGATATTCAGAAATATTTAAGTAGATGTTCGGTTTGTGAAGCCCCAACAACTGTAATCGCTGTTCATTCACAAACTATTGAAATTCCAAATTGTCCAGCAGGTACAGAAAAATACAAAAAAAAAATGAACAAAAGATTCTATTTAGGATTTGTTATACAATCATTCCATACGAGTAGGCAGTATTCTGAATATATGTACCTATACTTAAGTGCCTAATACCTAGATATTGTACTTATTAGCATTAGTCTTACATTTAGTCTGGTGTTATTTCGAGTTTCACTACCTATCTGAATTTGTTTCCTAAGTATAATTTGATCCAATTTCAGTTCTGAATTCCCAAGTTTGGGCAATTTTGAGTAAAGTTTTTTTCTTTGAATTTTATTGAATCACAGGTTGGCTACAATTATGGACAGGCTACAGCTTCATAATGCACACAGATGCAGGTGCTGAAGGAGGTGGTCAACCACTAGCTTCTCCTGGATCCTGTATAGAAAAATTCAAGCCAGTTCCATTCATCGAATGTTTGGGTCAAGGCAAGTGTAATTTATTCAGCTCAGCCTTCTCCTACTGGCTCTCAACTGTCCCAGAGGAGAAGCAATTTTCTCGGCCAGAACAAGAAACCCTAAAAGCTGGGAGCCATGAGAATCGAATTAGTCGTTGCTCAGTTTGTTCAAGACAAAGAAAAATAGTTAATAGTAATGGTAATGTTATTCATACTGATTATGATCTACCTGGAACTGGTGGTGAGTGGGGGTAATTTATAGGAATTTTTCTAAAAATTTTAAAAAAATCGAAAACTGCCAATTTATAATTATACAATACTGCCAATTAACTGGTCCAATTTTTTAATATTCTTATGTACTAATTAAGGATATATGTTTGCTAGGATTATGTAAGTTTTATTTATGGTACCTATAATGTAAGTATATGGTTTTTAATGTTCTACTTACTCATTTCCTACAATATTATTAGACACACTTATTCTTATTGACACTGTACCCTACTATATGTACTCACTTTTTATCGTTTTAAGGCTATATTTGAACAATTTAAAATCGTTATCTTATACTTCTGCCCTGTGTACTTATTCATATTTTTATTAGTCTTATTTTTATTAGTCATTGTCATTAATTACATTATAATTATAATGAGAAATTGAGGTACGAAAAGATCATGATTTTTATTAGATTTTATACTATCTAACCAATCGGATTATACGAGTATCGGATTAATTTGATTTTTATTTCAAAGCACTTAGCTATCGACTATCGATGATTTTCGGCAAAAATTGTCACAAAATTTGAAATCTTAAAAAGTGATTTTAAGATACATTATATACCTAATAGATAATTTATTTATTAAGATTTCAAATAAGCATTGTTCAAAATATCTGTAGTAGGTACTTACTCTACCTGTAAAAAATATGTGGCATATATATAATGCTAAATAAACCTTTGATTGAGTATCCAAAAAAATCTTATTTTTAAAATTACAAAATTCATGATTTTTTACAAAAATCCAACTTGTACTTACCTTGCTATATGATGTATAATGTATACTGAATACTGGATATAATAAAAGAATCTCGAATCTATAATTAAAATTTTTAATTGATCTTACTACATGCAATTAGTTCCCTAACCATTTACTTTTCTTAAGAACTTTGGGATTTTTTATTTTTCTCAATAAAACTAATAATTACTTATTAACTACTAATTTGTAGATATATAGTAGTTAACTGATCGTAAATACTATATGTAATCTGTACACATAGATATTTACTTATGTGCTTAGGTTAAAAGTTACAAAGTAATCATCTAGTCAAGATCAAGATAGATACTGAGTGTTGTGTTGATACATAATTACGTAGGCAAGAGACTAATAAAAAGTGCATTTTAACATAGGATGTAAAGGTAGGTACCTTAGTATATTTGATTGATGAGTTTTTTCCATTTATGCGAATATTAAATATTTGAGTACATACTTATCTTTCTATGAAAATATCATACACTTACATTACATTACACTTTGAAATTGAATAATAATACCTACTTATCCAAAAAGATTTTTAAAATCTCTATTATCTTTTGGTCATGGTAGTTTTTTATATACTCGTATCAAATGCACCTAATGACAAAAATTTACAAAAAAAATATTTTTTATAAGGGTATATACTAATAGATACTATTTCCTTTGAGTATATGTACATATTATCATAAGGGTTATTCATAGGTAATAAATACATACAGATTATTTAGGTAGTACTAGTAAGTAGGTACTAATAGTTAGTAGGTATATGCGTATGTAAATAAATAGTTATTACTTATTTTACTGAAAAAAAAAACTTTCCATTTCAAATTTTAAATCTCTTGAGTCATTCATTCACGTACAATTAGCTGGAAAAAAAAGTACAATCCTATCCATTATCCATCACAAATGTCCTTACAGGATTTGGAAAAAAGTAAATACATATGTCATAATTTTTTACCTTCTAAAAACGTAAATAGACTATATAATATAATATAATATACATTATACATAAACACTTTGACATAAAGAGTATAAATATACAAAACGGTTTAAGCTTTTGATTTTATTCATCAAAAAATCTCGATTGAGACAAGTCGATCTCTCAAATCTCAAGATAAATCTCAAAATAGAAAAATTATACCTAATATGAATTTTGTTCCGATTGTTTTGGGAGGTCTGATTATTCTAATACTTGCAACTTTAGCAGTAAAGGTAAGCACCTACTACTATTTTCTATTTAAATAAGGAATCAATTTAAGGGGTAAATTTTTCCTAATTTAATTTTGATCTTTTTGTAATTGTCCCTTATAGACAGGTTATGATAAATGGAGTGAACGAAGAAAAAAATTGAACCAAAAGCTAACTAAGGATGCTCAAATTCAAGTTCAAGTTTAAAAATTTATTAGTTAGCAGATATTTATTCATTTGTTAAACTAATAGAGTATTTTTTATATCTCAAAGAGTATTAGTATCATATAAGTTATTACAATATGTAATCTCGCTTTTTTGAAAATTTTTGAAGTATTCTCAAATTCTTTTTGTATATTTTGTACATTACCTACTTTATCAATTGTACTTTTACGAGTACTTTACAATTTGTACAAAAAGTATCTTTTTGTACAATTTCAATTATACACAAGTTAGGGCATATACACCAAATTAAGTAAAAATAAATTGTACATACTTAAGTATAACATGAGACGAGACATGTATAAAATGTAATTACAAATTACAATTGTAAATACTTATACACAAGAAAAATATGTACAAAAGTACATAAGGTACTTTTGATTTCAATTTTTAAACTTAAGTAAATGTTATTTAAGTACCTACAAATACTTACAAAATAAGTACCTACAAATACTTACAAAATAAGTAGGGTACCTACACATAATATAAAATATAGTACTCGTAATCGTATCGTATAGTACAGCTACAGCTAGCAGCTACTGATAGGTAAATACTTACCCTACTTATATAAAAAAGCAAAAGACGCTTTGTTTTAATAAATAAATAAATTTATTTTACAATAAAATGCCTACATGTAGTAATAAATTAGGGTATGATACTACCTATATACTACCTAGATCAGCTCATTATTATTGTCATAAAATGACTTTATTGGTATAATTTATTGTTGTAAATTGAATTTCTGAATAAAAAGTTACAAGTCTTTGTTTCCAGTGTAAATCTCATATATCGCCTCCGAGAATTCTGAAAATTTTGCCTACTAACTAACTACCATCTATTCTGTACTACTAGTTATTAAGTATTAAGTTCATGTACTTAACTTACACTACTACCTACCTACTATTACATATGTCCATAACATTAGGCTAGGCTAGTTATTTTTATGCTATGAATTTAATTTTAATTACCTAATCTCTAATATCATTAATCGATGATTGATGATAGCCAAAAATGTGAGCTACTATAACTATAAACTAACTTTTCATACAAAATACCCGAATATCAATATGATTGATAAAGTGACAAGTGGATTCAATAAACATAAATGTAATTATAAAGTACCTAAAGTATCAGTACTACGAGTACACAACAACTCCAAGATAAAATTATAAGAATAAAAATGGGCACATATTAATGTGCAATTTATTTATCATTTACAATACATCCATATTTCATAACATCCATATTACATTTATATAGTACCTACTTTCATTCCTACATGCATGTCAATCAATTCCAATACACTTATCAAAAATTTTAAAAATTGTATAATTTCGGATTTGTCGCTTAAAGTTTGTTAATAAGACTAATTTACATGTTTTATAAAAAAGCATTTCATTATGATTCGGTAAATAGAAAGATTGTAATGATAATACATACTCTATACTATTAGAATTACAGTATAGAATAGAGTACTTTAATTTGCATATTTAAGTTTAACATTTTATTTTAATCCCTTAATTGTTAGCACATTATTTGGTGCTTTCTTGTCAACGGGACCTAGACTTATCACTATGGTCCTGATCTTGACTTCTATCTCGGTCCTTATCATGGTGTCTTGATTTCGATTCATGACTACTTGACCTTGACCTGCTGTGTCGTTGATGATCACTTGAACTTGACCTATGATGATCATCAGAACTTGAGCGCCTACGTCTTGAAGATCTTGAATTCGATCTGAACCTGTCTCGTTGATGATTACTTGAGCTTGACTTATGATCATCATCAGAACTTGAGCGCCTATGTCTTGGAGACCTTGACCTTGATCTGGACCTGTCTCGTTGATGATTACTTGAGCTTGACTTATGATCATCATCAGAACTTGAGCGCCTATGTCTTGGAGACCTT
>JAQIXA010002537.1:0-17479 GCA_034699045.1 Nanhermannia cf. coronata Gr-Ori-00579 | reverse complement strand
ATTAGACTTTAATTAGACTACCGCAGCAATATGGTAAAGCATATACTCGAGAACAAACAACAACAACAACAACAACAGATCAGGTAGTCAAAAAGTAAAATTACGATCTTCAAATTGAAGTGCCATATGTTCTTACTATCAATAGAAAAGATATCAAAATTATTTTTATCTAAAGATATATCTAAAACGATTTATGGTAGCTAATCATAAGTTTTAAAAATTGGCATATTTTAACAAGAATTTCTCAAAATTTTTGAAAAAAAATGTGTAAAATTTGAGCCCAAGTTTACAAGTTTAGAAAATTTCAAAATGCCAATTAAAAATGTAAAAACATTTAAAATTTTCAAGCCAAAAAGGGTACTACCATATATTAAGGATCTTAAGGGTTCTTCTATGGTACAAGAACATATAGAAAAATCTTGAAAATTTTTTGAATTTTTGATAATTTAAGATACTTTCAATATTTGAGTATGAGAATAATAAATTGTATATTTGAACGCTAAAGTAGAATTTAAACTTTTCGAGTTAAAAAAATTCAAATTCATGATGTTTATATCAAGATTCTATACTTTAAGGTAGGGTACTAGTGTCTAGTACTGAGTACTGGGTACTATACTGTAGTAATGTAATCATAATATGTATAAGATATGGATATGAAAAGGCATAAATAAAATATGCTCATTTCATATTTCACAAGATCTCTGAGAAAGAGAGGCGGAGAACAGAAATTTAACTTTGCTCCAAGATATTTATTTAAACTCGGCTTTTTTACATTTTTTAGAGTACATACTACCATACCATATCTGTAAGAACATAAGCAAGTCTAATATATTTTGATATATGTATATTGTATGATAATCATAGTCAAATCGTGTATATTAATATATTTTGCAAGCCATGACTTTGACTTTAATCTCACAAGCCTTCGTATGAAGACTTTCGGTTTCATTTTTTTCATTTTCTTAACCATTCTATACGGTTCCATTTATGCTCCCAGTTCCCAGTATGATCAATATAATATATTTTGAGAATTTCGAGCAAGTGTTACATAATACATAGTAGATCCATTAAGTATAATAGTATTTTATATTAAATATTAAAATGGAAGAGATATAGGATAATTTCTTCAAAGATCAAAAGAAATTATTTACATAAATGTGCTACCGCCGCCTTGCCTTCAAAATTCCCTCAGTAATAATAATAATAATCTCTCAAAAAAAAAACACTTTGAAACTCTCGTACTACTATCTATATACTTTTAGCTTCTGTTAAATTTAAGCTTGTGTATCAATTGCACGAAAATTGAACAATATATTCACACATAATAATTGTAAAAAAAAATATTAAAGGATGTATTAGTAGTTGTATAAACTATCACGATAATCGGCTCAAAATTTGGCATTATAAAGAAATTGAAAGCAATTTTGGTCTGATTGTATTCGAGATTCAGAAATCTGCAAGCAATATACACTTTGGTCAAAAGAAATTTTAATTTTGTTAATTTTTTGAGATAAAAATGCTATAAACATACATGAAATGCTTCTGTCTCTTTGCATCTGGTCATATCTGATTTCTTTCTATATCTGATCAATAATATTGTTTTTTGAATCTTATGAAAAATTTTTTCAAAATTTACAAAGTTTTTTCTCTTTTAGGATTTTAAAAAAGTTTTAAAAGTAATTTCAAGTTTTTTTGTGTGTTTTTGAGAAATACAAAAAAGTCTGAAATTGGGTTTTCTGAGCTAAATATCCCTTTACTTTCTTGTTTATGAGAGTAAGTTTACCTAATTATAATAAGAACTTACGATTAGTTGAGTTCAAGGTATTTTTCAATATTATTTCCTTTTCTAGAGCTTTTATTATACCCTATGATCTAAGGATCCTAAGTACCTGAATAATAGATCAAAAGGAGAAAAAAATCCTTTAAAAAATCAAAGGTTTTTTTCAAATCCAAAGATTAGGATTTGATTGAATTCCCTTTGTGTGCTGCACTTAATCTACAGATTAATAAATAAGTCTTATTAAAAACACTCTGACTTTGACTTTGACTAGATGACATGTGAACAAAAAGGCAAAAATTTAGTCCGAATAACATTAATCTTGCGGACTGACACTCAAATGTCAAAGTTCAAATATTCAATACCCTACTACTAGACTATAGTATAGTCGTAGGTCCATTTATAAAATATATAGTAGTACCTAGTATTTTATAGGTATTGAATTGAAAAAAGCTATAAATTAAAATATGTATAGGTATAATGGATACCTATGGATGGTAGATGCTGTAATTTAATTAGATGTTAGTTCCATCGTTCAAAAAATACCCATTATTTACCTTTTGCACATAATTTGCATGCAGTTTTATACTTACCTAAGCTTTTATTTTCATGTCACATGTCTATATAAAAGGGGCCTTTTGGCATTTATAAGCTTTCTCATATACTATAGATCAATTAGGTATTCTAATTTTCTTAAAATTTCACATTTTCCTAAAAAAATAATTAAAATTCTGTCCAAACACATGCATTTTCCTATCGAATTTCAAAAACTTTTGCTCAATTAGAGCTTAATATCTCGAAAATCCAGAGCCTATATTATTCTTTTTACATTGAAGACCTCAATTCAAACCTCTACAAGCATTTGAACCTTTGAACTATCAAAATGTTAGGTTTTTTGACCAAAATCTCAAATTCATAATTTTTATTTTTAGAGATTTTGTGCCTAATTTCGCAGGTATTTTAAAAATACCTATATAGCCTAAAATTTCGAAAAATGAAACAAAAGATTTTAAGTAATCGAGCCATTTTATAACTATTTTTTCTTATTTTAAAAGCATGCAGATGGGTACAATTACACAATGGATCTTCACACATAGCAAGTACTTGTACTTGTATGAACATGTGTGCTGATCTTGAGATTAAATAAGTTTAGAATACTGGTATAATATTTTATTTTTTATATCATTTATACTATACTCTATGCCTACATAATATGATATAATACACATAATAATAAGTCGGTGTCTGATGAAAGGATTGAAACCCGAGGTGAAGCTCGAGTTCGTGCTGAGCAGCTCAAGTAATAATTTACCTCGGTTTCATATCAAATCTCATTTTTGCTAATTATCCACATTTTTCACATAATCCATATCCATATCAAGTACCTACTATATACATAGTAGTATAATATCATCTAAAAGTATCTCTAGACTAAAATTTCAAATTTGAATTGAATGTAATTGAATAGATTGCATGACAATTCTTCATTAGTCGTAGACCAAGGACTAAAAAGATCTCTCAAAAATTCATTTAACCCAAATTGTGAACGATTTTTTATTATAAGATGAGAAATTGCAAATTGTTCAAGTTTTATACAAATTTTAAAAATTCGTGCAATTCAACACAGAACTACAAATACAAAGTAGTAGTAGATTTAAAGTACCTACCTATAGGTACTTAAATATATTGCAGGGATTTTAAAGAATTGTCCAAAAATTTTAGATTTCTAATTAGGTATACTCAGGATCAGTAGTATTCTAATGAAAATTTGTCTGAACAACCTATAAAAATAGAAAAATTTTGGACAAAATTGGCGTAATTTTATTGAAACTGGTTTTAAAAGTGAAAATTTTGAACTTATTAAGTATTTAAAGCGATCGTTGTAAAAAAAGTACCAAAATATTTTGAAAAGAATGCATAGCAATATAATGCAAGGGTACCCTATAAATTGAATTTGTATCAAATTAGATTTAGGTTTAGTAAAGTGTAAAAATGGACTTTTAAATGAGATTCAATTGTGAATTTTATATCTTTTTGGAACGACACTTGAGTTCGTAAGTCTGTAGACCGAAATTCCTAGCAATTTTATAATAAAATTAAGTACATACCTTCCCTTCATACTATACTTACATACAAGTTACATAAGATCTTGAGAATCTTGAGATACTCGATCTCTATTAGATAGACACTTGCAAAATGTCCATAAACTTAAAATACCTTAAGAAAGTTAAGGTTTCTTTTTTTTATTTTTTTTGGTGGAGATTGAGTGTTGGCCCCTTTTTTGTGCTCATTTTTTTCATTCTTTCTTGTCTTTTTTACTTTTTATCCCTGAATGGACATTTACTTGTCCTTAGTCCTTAATGTCGGAGCGAAGCGAGCACTTACTATTCACTATTATTTGCACTTTGTCCGTTCATCTCATAGTCTATCTGCCCAGTATGATTCAAGTATGAGTATGATTCAAGTATGATTACTCATACTTGAAAACTATTTTACGAATTTTGATCAAACTCGGGATAGCTATACCACCCTTATAGGGTATAGTTATGCCATTTCGACAAAATTTCGACAAAATTTCAGGTCAGCCTTTGAGTTTCTGTGGGTTCTTGGTAATCAAATGATATCTATAGGGGTAATCGATGACTAAAATTCTGAATTTGACATCCATTTGACCAGGAAGTTGGCCTTTTGCTTCAAAAATTGTCGTAATTTGATGTGATGTCTTCGACATTTTACTCGAAAATTAACTAAAGAGTAAAGTACCTGTAGTTAATTTAGTCCTAGTTGATACTATAGTACAAGTAGATAGATATTTTTCTCCATTATTTATTTTTTGTGTAAGAAAAGGTTGGATCCAGTCAAGTGTTAAAGGCAATAAAATTGAAATTCTGCAAGTCTATCTAGTTAAGCTGAAATTTTTCTTTTTTTAGAGCTAAAAAAATCTTGCCAATTTATCCTAACTCTATTCCATATCAGTATATGCGTACATACATAGATAGTACCTTACTTGAACATTTAAGGGTTTTTTAGAATCTCAAAAAATTGCAAATCCTGTCACAAAATTCTATTTTTCCCCATGTGATAATCAGTTTAACAGTATTATATAGTAGTATGAATACCAGAGGCAATATTTTTTTACTCTATGAAAGACTATAGACTATAGGTATAAGGTAATTCAAATTTGTATGGATTTGGCTGGGATTTTTACCCGATACAATAAAAATACGATAATAATCCTCAGTTTTTATGGGTATAGGATGCCTAGGCTGTAAAAGAAAAGATGAGAAAAGATGGCTCAAGTCAACCCTAGAGAAATAAACCTCGATCTTTTGAGACTTTTGAGACATTTCAAACTAGGGAGAAATCCAACTGATTTGCTTGTCAACCAGGATTTTGGGTAAACTTTTTGGTTTTGGGCATTTGAGAATTATACTTACTAAAAAAAAATAACTTTTACTTACCATTTTAGAAACTTATAGAAGTATATGCTTATAGAAAATCAGTCAATGGATTGATAATCAAGTCAATTGTTCCATTATAAAAGTGCCAAATTTTCAATATTTTTGTCAAAAATAAGCAACTTTTTCAATTAGGGCTCTAAAGGCACAGCTACTAGTACTCTTGAGGGGGAAATATCATTCTGGGCCAAAAAAATTACAATTTTGATTATTGATTAAGTAAATTCTATTATCAACCATTTGTCAAAAATCTAAAGTTTATGTTCATAAAATATCCAAGAATTTGAGTTTAAGAAAATCCTGATTTCCCCAGCAAACAATAAAAGATCCGAATAGGAAAAAATTGGTCAATTTTTTGACAAATTTTTTATAAGAGTTGTCTGTTAGCTGGTGTCTGTTAGTTGAGATTTTTTTTTCAATTTTCAAATTTTCAAAAATGATAAGAAATCCTAGTTTTGATTTATGACAAATTTTTGAAAACAAGGTTTACTTATCTCAAAATGATTATAATTAAGCCTAACATAGTAAGTTTTAAAAAGCCTTGCTCTTGATGATGGTAAATTATAAGTCTGTATTTTTTGTCATTTGTGAATCTGATCAACTGTCCAATGTGCCATTAGATTAGTCCAACTTTGTTCGGGTTAAAATACTTTGGTACTTTTTTGCTAAAGTTTTAACAAATAAAAAGTATTTTACTTATGTATCTGTATATAGTATAGATATAGGTACTTTATATGTTTATAATAGGACAATAGTATATGTTATAGTCCTATTTATCTATGAATTAAGTGACCACCACAGAGTAAAATAAATTAAAGCTCTAAGGGTCCTATGTCTAGAATCTACAATGTAGAAAAGACAAATTTGAAATTCAAACTATCTACTTATCCCATATACAGCATAAATATACATAATATGTAAGTGTATAAGTAGTACAAGTCACGTATGCAACACATTAGAAAAGCCATTTGTACTCTATATACAGATACTCTATGTGCTGTGTAGTAATATGTGTTTTGGGAATTTGCACATTATTTGTAATTAATTAAAAAAGCAGAAGCCTCGGAGCCAAAGCTTCCAACTTTCCCCTGAATATTTATTACTTGGTCTGATTGAGTTATTACCATCTCTAGAATACAAAATTACTCGAATTATACTACTACTAACTACTAACTAGTACTAGTAATCACAAAATTTGCAAAATTATCACAGTTCGAAAAAGGCCCATTTTAACTCTTCAAAATTAGAAAAACAAATGAAATCTATTGAATGCCAAATAAAATCACTTTGAGCAAATTTTTGTTTTTTTAAAGAATATCAGGTATCCTGATATCAAAATCTCCTGACGATTATCACAATAAGGCTACATTAAAAATACTAATAAAAATGCATAAGCCCCTTTTCTTCTGCTCAGTTTATTTTATTTTAATTTGTAAAGTATTGTATAAGTACATGAGAATCCTAGTCATATAAAGGCGACTGACTGACTGACCTTGTAAATTGCAAATTAGACTATTTGTACTGCTTGTAGTATCTACAGTAGTACTTTAAAGTAGTGAAATGGAAATTAATTTTTAGTTTTTTTGCACTCGAATTGTCAAAAAAGTCTGGGTAGACAAAATGTACTACGGTTGAATTGTCATGCTGAAAAATATAATGATCTTTTTATACAGATACTTCTATCGTAAAAGTACAAGTTTTTGAAACTTTTGGTTTTGCTGTCGATTACTGTGTGTGAGAAAAATTAGTCTGCTGAACTCGAGCCTTTGTCTAACCTTGAAAAAAATGATCTTGATGGGACTTTGTGTATTTGTATACTTACTCTAGATTATAAGGTAGTAGTATACATACCTTAAATGTATTTGAACAGTATGAGAAATGAGGATTTTAAAATTTTAAAAAAGAGAATGGACTCGTGAAGATTGATAGGAAATCTAGCTATCAACTATCAGTATACTAATAGGTACTACCTGTACAATTATCAGTATTCAGTATACTTTAAGTATTGTTAGAATGAGTCCATGGTCATGGACAACTCGTGTGATTTAACTAGATTTAAATACTCGAAACAAATTCAAATCTAGCTTGAAATCAATACAAAATACCTGATATCTAAACTTTAGTACAAATACCTATAGTACCCTATAGTATAAGTGAAAAAAATTCATTAGCACCTACTGCTTCATAAAATAAAGGTAAAAATCATGACAAAAGTATCAAGAGTTTTAAGTTTTAAGAGATTTCGTAATTATCTCAATGTTAATGATCATCAATGTCACGACTGAATTCAAAAGCTCTGCTGGTCATTTGTCTCAAACATATCTTTTGTCAGAATTCAAAAATCTCCTAAAAATTTCATAAAATTAAGAATTTATTCAATTGAAAACTTCAAGTTAAAATAATGACTCGATTTTTGTGACTTAAAAATTTGAAAATGGTTCTAGGTATTCTTATCTCATCTCATAACATAACAGAAAAAAACTAGAATTTCAAACTGAAATAAAATACTAAAACTACCTAAGCTAAAAGAATCTATTAAAAAAATTGTCTTAAAATTGCCCAATTTTCTCCTAGTCGGATTTTAAAGAAATTTCTAAGTAAAATCCAGGATTTCTTTAAACCAAATCTAGGATATTTTATATATTACCGATATATTACCTATATAGGCATAGAACACTGGGTTTTTGACAAATGGTTGAGAACCAAGTGATAATGAACCTGCTACCCAAATAGTTAAAAAGGATTTTAACTCATTTTCTACACTTTTGAATATCTGAATCAAGATATTTTACATTTCATCGTGACATTCAACAATATACATAGAACCCTACTACATACTATAATATTTAGGTATAAAAAATCTAATGTAATCCTGCTTTTAAGATGATATTCGTCTTAATAAGCAAGATTTTTTGTACTACTTCAAGGACTCACCGAATTACTCAACTTTACTATTTTATATCTTTTTCGTCGGTAAAAACTCAAAAAGCTCAAACTCAAAAGAAAGGCTTCAAAAGATTGTTAAATTAAAAAACTTTTTTTTTACTTCTATTATTCTACTTACTACTACTAACTACTACTGTACTGATAATAGTAAGCCTGCATAATAGTAAACCAACTAATATTCTCTTTTTTTTTCTGGAAAAAAATAAGAAATAGTTTCTTTTCAACTCCTAATGCTTACCAGCCTCTGGGCAAAAAAATTCTTTGATCCTTATATTCACTTTGTTATTTTATTTAATCTAATAAAATATTTGTAAGTTTAATGTAAGTACCTACATCTACAGATACTCTATTAGTACAGCAAAATATCTTTAAAAAGTACCCTTATTCACTAATCAGATAGGTCATAAAAATAGATACTCCAGATACTCCAAAATTAATTTTGATCACAATTTTGAGAATTTATAGACTAGTTCTGCTGATCTAGAGATTTCTTGTCTAAAATTTAGAAAATTTTGAGAATTCTTAGAGCAGTTTCAGTTGATTTATAGGTTTTTTTGGCAAAATTTTTGAAAATTTTGAAATTTTTCAGAGTAGTTTCAGTTATCTTGAGGATTTTTTTGCCAAAACTGGTCAAAGGATAGCTTCAGGTTTCACAGGCCCATGTCTTGATATGAGGTTTAACATGGCAAAGGCCTGAAAGCCAAATCTGGATAAACTGTAGTTTACAATTAGTAGATATTCTTAAAAAAACTTAAATAATCAATAGAGTCCCTTTTTTCTGCTCTATCACAATTAGGATTATTTTTTTAAGGTATTTTATGAAGAACTGTGTTTTTCAGATCTCAAAACCAGAAGTAGTTCTCAAATTTCTAAAAGTAAAAATTACAACTGAAATCTCATATGTCAAAAGTGTTCAACAAATTTTTTGATGAAGAGATTTTTTTTCTCTGTGTAGGTGTAAGTGCTAAAAAAGCTCAAGTAAAAAAAGCACAGGAGATTAAAAAGGCCAAGTTTTTTAAAACTTTTTTTGCTGACAGGTTCTAATAATATCAGTACCAGTACCAGTATTTGTACTCTGTAGCAATACTAGGTATTAGGTAATAGACTTGAACATATATTATCTATCTGATTTTTTGCAAAAAGTTCACATCAAAGTTCAAATAAATACAGTTGATTAATTCTAAACTCTAAACCTTTTCATACCAGAATATTTTAGGTACCTACTTTTATAAATAGACTACCTTTGAGGATTTCATACTTCATACAAGTTTTTTTTACTATTCTGTCCAACAGACATTTTACAAATTTAATTTAAAAATCCTGCAACTAACATAGTCTAGATAGGATAGGACTCTACTGTAGTAAGATTTCTCAAGTTGAGCCAAAAAATTTCGGTATTTGCACAACTTTTTTCCAAGTGGAAAAATATGAGAAATTGCAATTTTTTAAAACTTCAAATGAGATCTGGCTCGTACTTTTTCCCTTTGTCTTTCCTACTTCTTTTATAGGTAGGTAGTAGGTACGTTTAAGTATGGAATACTAATAGAAATTTTAAAAATTTATGTAAAAGGTACGTGATAAAAAAGTAAAAATAAATCAGACAGATTTCTACTCAAAATCTCGATCCTATTAGGTTTAGCCAGAAAAATTTCCATTTTTCAAAAAATTCAAATAAGGAAGAATCTAATAAGAACAAAAAAAAACGAAATTTCTTAAATCTTTTGATCATTTGACTAACCAGGTATCAAAAATTCTAAAAAATTTCAAATTTTTCTAAACCAATTTTGATTTTATTACTCGAGACAAGTAGTGAGTTTTTTACTACAAATATTTTGAGAGTTTTTGAGCTGATTAGACTGGGTCTGGGTATATTTTTAAAGTTTATGGGTTTCATTTTTTGCACGACTTCCCCTTGATTTATCCTGAAACTGATCTGCCATTTTTTGCTCATAAAAAGTCCTTGAAAAAGTACATTACACCACCTTACATACCATTTAAACTACACTAATATATTCATAAGGATTTGACTTTTGATGCCTTTTAAACATACCTACTAACATCCTCATTTAAATTGAAAAAGCTATAATTTCTATCTGTACTCGTAGAATTCCTAATATTTAAATAACTATTTAAAAATATACTTTTTATTTATCTAATTCTTAATTATGGTTAAGCCAATTGACATGATATGAGCCAATTTAAGGACGTTTTAAGAACCAATAGTCTTTCATCTTTTTCTCCAAAATTGACCAAAATAATGCGAGGACTGCTCAAAAAGTCATAAATTAGTAAATTTTACAAAATGAATATTGGCAAACTTTGTAGGTTTTTTGTACTATATTTATGCTTGAAAATCGAAATAGCTTTCAAAATTTTCTAAAAGCATCTATTAGAGCAGAGATACTTTGTATATTACTATCAATTATACCTATAATTTGCAAGTATTCAGAAACTTTCGAGAATTTTTGAGAATTTTTAAATTATAAGAATCCAAATATCAGGTAATACTGTTATTAAAATTTTCCTTAATTTGTTTATTTAGTTGAAATCTTATTGGTATAATATTTTTAGAAAAATTGTTATTTTGTTAAACTCTAGACTCTGAGCCATACTTCAAGTTGTTTGGTAGTATTATCTAGACACGTACATGCAAGTTCTGATAAGTGTTAGTTAGTAGTAGTATTTCTCTCGTTTTGTGCAAAATTTAGCTCAAGTAGGCCTTACTGTAGGTAGGTATATGTTGATGAATTGGCTGATTTAAAAGAAAGAAAGTAAAGTCTGCAAAAAGTAAATCTCTTGAGGAGCGTGATATGCATTAACTTTTTTTTCTCTTTCCTTTTATTTCTACTTTTACTTTATTTTTTTCCTATTTCTCCAACTCTTTTACTTTCACAAGAGGTGAAAGATCTTTTTTTTTTGGTCTGAAATTATTTCTATATAAAGTACCTTGCAACATCGAGTATCTTACTACAATTTTCTCCAAGTATTTTATAAAAGTACATAAAAGTATTATAGATATTAAATAGAGTGAAAGGACAGAGAAGTAGAAATAAAAAGCGTCTAAGAAGAGTGCAAAAAAGCTCGATTTCAAAGCAAAATATCGATTAAAGAGCAATTTTTGAATCAAGCTCATCAAATTTTTCTTAAATCAAAAAACTTGTAGATATTGTACATTGGTCACAATAATACATAATAATATAATAATATAAGACTACAACAATATAGAACCTTAGCCTTATATTTGGAATCTGTATTTCTAAAATCTAGGATTTATTAGAAACTTTTCTTATTATGATAAGAAAAAAAGTCCTAAAAATGAAATTTCGTGATGTTATGTAGATACCTAATTTCTCAAAATCGACACAAAAAACAAAAAAAGAAGTGCAGAATCTTCGATTTGAAAATTTTACCAATTTTGTATCAATAAGGTTATTTTCGACATTTAATTCGAATTTTGATGAATTTACTCAAAATACAGAAATGTAGATATCTGTTTGAAATCTAATGAAATTTGAAGCGAGCTAATTTTTTTGAGACTCTTGAAAGCCTACAGAGACTACAGAGTACACGATATTATATTACTTACGAGTGTTTGAATTCATAGTGGTAGTAGTACTTATAGACATAGTATTATTTCTATATGGTTTAAAATACCCTTTTAAATACGAGTATACAGATGAAGATACTATGAGATAAAATAAGATTAAAGTTTATAAAGAGATATATTTATAAAATAGTACTGTAGTGCTATAGATAGAGTAAAATACAGATAGATGATAGTGTAAGTCGACGAGAGGAAAATCAAATCAATTTCTTCTTCTTTGAGTTTTCTTTCTGGAGAATTATCCAGCAGCAGACAAGACTTGGCTTGAAAGTTTCAAAATCGATCGAAAAAAAACTTCAAATTCAATCCGACAGACAGGCCTAAATTCGAAACTCTCAAATTTCACAGCTAAAAAAACCATATACCTAATAATAGTACAGTACAAGTAGGATATTAACTAACTAACTAGAAAATTGGAATAATTTTAAGAATACAATGCAATTGAACTATATAATACATACTATTCGTATACTCGTAGTACAGAACAGATTAGGCTCTAAAGTACTATGTATAGAGCTAATAAATTGCTCTCATAATTTGTGCAAATCCCCAAGAAATGTGATGAAAATATCAAGATTATATTTTACTCTACTACAGAAATATACAGAATACTGATATTTTGTTTTTGATATATCTCCAACAATTTCGAGTTTCGAAATGTCGATCTGAGCTTTAGCCCCAGTCAGCTCAAATTTATAAAATTTTATTACAAGTAAAGATACATAAATGCAGAAAGTAAAAGCCTAATTTTTAAAGCCAAATTCATCAAAAATGCCCATTTTGAAACAATTTATCGACCATTTAAACACTTTTTCAAAATGTGTATATCTGGACCAGTATTTGGGACATTTTCAAATTTGAAAATATTTGAGATGCTTTAAAAATGCTTTAATTTGATTTTGAAAGGACTTGAAACAACTTTTTTAGCACTTTATAATGACAGAGCTAGAGGTGTGACATTTCCTTGAAATTGGGTGCATTCGAACTAGTAAAAGTCTTAACTATTAAAATATGTATTAAATTAATACTTTAATAGGAATCTGGCTAAAAGTGCTTTTAAAATGCACTTTTTAAAGAATTTGTCAAGCTAAAAGTGCTTTAAGTATCTGCCTTTGGACAGATTTTTGTCCTTGATAAATCGTTACTTGTTGGAAAGATCAAGAGACTTTCACTAGAGAAATTTTTCATTCGAATTCATACATGGCATTAGGTCATATATCTAAATATACCTTCTAGCTAGCCTTAGAATTCTTTCTCTTATCCTTATAGAATTTCAAAATTTTAGTAAAAAGTTTAAAGGGTCTATAAAAGCTGGGCTGATGCTGATGCTGGTGACTCTCAAGATCAGCTCAGACAGAGAGGCTCGAATTTGAATCGTGAATTCAAATTCATTCAAGTAGAAAAAAGAGCTCAAGAATTTGCGAAAGGATCTTGTATATGTGAGATGTGAGAGAGAAAGAAAGCAAAATAAATGGATCCTTCTTAGCTCTCAAATAATACATATAAAATGTAGAAGGTAAATTTTACTTTTAGAATTTCAAAGCATTCTTTTTTAGAATACTCTCGCTCGTTTTCTCACAAAAGTACTCTTACCTACTACATACTAGTAGAGAACTTACAAAGACATTATACAAATACTATCTACATTTTACTTGATATCATAGTACTAGTGAATAAAAAGCCTTTACCTCAGAGACATAAGCTCGTAAGAAACACAGTAGGTACTCGAGTATAATATAAAGGCATTATACTCTACTTAAAATATATTACAACTTCAAATACCCGCCCTGAGAAATACTACTAGAACAAGAATAGAGTTTACAATAAAATAGAAAAGAGAATATAAGTTTGAATTTCAGAATAGCCGAAAAAGAAATATTTTATCACATGAGTATCTCAAGTAAAGATAACTTTCCTTAAAAAAACTGAAAAAATTTGATAAAAATTACTATAAAAAACCGTATTTAAATTGTCCAAATAATTGAAAATTTCTAACATTTAGATGGAAGATTAGTTCGAACATATCTAAATTAAATTTTTGTAAACTTTCTTGGGTATATCTCAAAAACGGCTTATTATGAGCCTTAAAATATCCAGAATCTAAATCTATAAATTCAATTTCTAAAAATCTAAAAATGTAAGATGATCAAAAATATATTATTTTGTGGAGTGGTGAACTGTTACTTGTATGGATATTTATGTAAAGTGTTGTAAAGTAAATTGTAAGTAGTATAAGGTGTGTATAAATATAAATGTGTAATATAAAATGTGAAATATCCGTAAAGGTATATGAGGGGGAGCGTATGCTTTAATGTGTATTATGTGTGCACTTACATTTGAGTAAAATACAGAATCAAGTAATAGGTATAGTAGTGTAATATATTTAGTACTAAAACTACAGGTTTTATATAAGTAAGTGTCTTATACTTGCAAGTATAAAAGACTGGTTTTTACCCGGGTCTTATAATGAAATGAAATGGCCGGGTACATTGACCTGCCCATCTCATTCTCATATGCCGCAGAGTTTTGGGTCGATATATTCTACCAGAGTTTTCGCCCGGCGTTTTTCAGTTCTATTTCACTGCAGACGCCAGAAATTGCAAAATTCGACTCTACAGATATCATAGTACCTAGTATACCTACTGATAGTATAGCATGTATGAGTATACTGGCCCAAAGTCACACTGTCTACCAGGACCAGAACTGAGACCCGATAAAAAAGACCGAAAACTCCACGAAAACGCCGGGTATTATCCGAAATTCTGAGGCACTACAAGAGACACCTACACCCTCACCCAGAGGTTCAGAAAGAAATCAGATGATTTTTAAAATACCAAAATACTCCGAAGCATGCATTTCACTCTAAATTTGCAAATTAATCAAAAATAGGTAGGGTACAAATTATCAATAACAAAGGCAGTCTGTATTCTTTACTAGCCTTTAACATGAATTAAACAGTTTGTAGTTTGTACGAACTGGTACTACTATATTATGACTATTTTTTCAAAAACATTTCTAATTTCTTTACATTTAAAACTCAAAGAGAATCATTTTTGAAACTGCTAGCTGGTAATTTCACTAATTAATTTTGTATTCTTATACACTAAAATGCATTTTGGTAAAAATTTAATTTTTTTTAAATGTCACAATATACGAGTGTACCCTATGTATACGAGTAGTATCTCTCTCGATATGAGAACCAATTTTTTTTCCTGTCACTAGTTAACATTTAATCAAAAAATAAAATCAGTTTCAAACTTGTATAATTTGAGATATAGGTAATATAAGTGATAGGTCTAGTGTACTATAACCATGATGTTTACAGTTTCTGTATATTTTGGTAAGTTTATGGTAAAAAGTGAAGACCCCCTGGCCCCTTTTTTATTTTAATCTCAAGTCAAAAAGTAATATCTTAAATCTTAAATCATATCTGTAAAACCTTAAAGTACCTACCATTCTACCACTAGGAAGTACTAGAGAAAGTAGTGAAGTACTCATAGATAGAAATATTTGAGATTTGTTCCTTTTTTGAGAGCGAAAAAAAATAGTTTTTTTTTGTCAAAAGTTTTGCCCAGTCAGAGTAAGATGTACTACTATTCTATACTATCTTCTGTAGTATTTTGCCTTTGACTTTTTTCGGTAAGGATTGTGTATCTAATTCACATCTTTTCTGCCAAAAGCCTTTTCGAATAAATTTCTTTTTATATGGATGTTCTATGGGTAAAAGTACTCTCGTAAGTCACCGTCATACTCATAAGTAGAAAATGTATTAAAAGTCCTCGAATACTGAACAGAAATCTCTTTTTTATAGCTTGCACAATAGTAAATGTGAATTTTAATAATCTATACCTACTTTTTTACAAAATAAAACAATCTATTTTATAAATTTTAAACTAAATTTGAACATTCAAAATGCTGTTTGGATTGTCAATACATTTTACTCCAATTCTAATAAAGTGTTAGAATGATCCAAATCAAAGGTTAAAAAACTAAATGTTGAATTTTCAGCCAATTATATGTGGCTTAATAAGGTTCAGATTTTCCAAATTCTCCTAAAAGAGCCTTTTCTCTCATCTTTTGTGAAACAGTTTGGGAGAAATCTGAAAAATTATTCCAAAATTTGAGTAGATCTACTGATTTTCGGTGAAAAAAGTTGATCAAAATTGGCCAAAAAATAACTATTTCATTCAACTTTGTGATATTTGAGGTATCAGATGAGGTATTTTAAAACTTAGAAGAGAGCTTCCGTGATGTGCAAAAACAGATTTATTTTCTCTTAAAAGGTCCCAGTCAATTCATTTCTACTAAAGTTCCAAGTTTTCTTTTCTTGAGGCTCTTGAGAAACTCTTGGTTTGGGGACAAAATATGATGAAAACTTGGAATTCTTGGGATATAAAAATGGAAATTACAATTCTTAATCTATACCAAACATTCTACTATGGTTCTACCGAATACCCAAATACATAGTAGGATAGGATACTATGAGAATATAAGTAGGTACTTGGAAATACTCGTTTTATGTAAAATACGAGAGAGAGAAAAGTCATTCAAAAATATCTCGGGCCGTTGTGTTTCTGAGAGGATTTTTTACATTTTTTTGAGAATATTGTGATTAAATTCAAGGGGAAAAGAGATTATTTACCATTTGTACTGTACCTACTATGATTGTGTATCTATTTCTTTAATATCTTAAATCTAAATCCAATCTACTCATGTTCCTTGTCATATAATTTACATAAACTGTATTAGATAACTGAAATTTATTTTTGGATTTTCAAATTCACATATCAAGACCTTTCAGTTCAGAATAACTAGAATACCATACAGTTAGTTTTCTCTATAAAGCATAAAACGGTCTAAAATTTTTTTATTTCAGCTGAACTTTCTCAGCTTGAATTTTTAAAATCAAACGTTTAGTTTTAGACATTTTTAATTTTTTTTGGTAACATTTTACAACCAAAAGGATACCTTATAGAGAGACTAATAGAAAGAGACACAACAGCGTAAATATATAGAACTAGTTTAATACCTCTATAAAGATCTTTTTACAATAAAAATCTATGATAAATTTCAAGCAAAATATCATAAAATTTTCAAAAATATTTAAAATATAAAAGTATCGATCTAAAAACAGCACTTTTATAAAAAATTATGTGATTTTTTTTACTTCATTGACTCTTTTAAAATATACCTTATAGAGATAGTTCACTATATCTTCGAAAATATAACCATTTTATCAATTTAAACAAAATTTAAAATTTTCATTTTTAGCTCAGTATCAGTACGAGTATTTAAATGTCTTCAAATTTTATATGGGTCTTTTAATAGGTGTAAGTGTAAAGCCTAGTAAAAAGCTGCCTTATAGAGAAATTCCATTCTAATTTTAAAAACTTTTATAAATTTTTAAATAAAATTAAGCCTTCGATTGGGCTGTGATATTAACATTGTTTTAACATCACGAACCCAATCAAATTATAAATTAAAATATTGAACAAAAAATTGCAATCAATTCATTAGTTGGCATATTTGAAAATTTTTAATTTGATCATAAAAATCAGATCAAAAGGATCTTTTCTTATACTACAGTATATCAATTGAATATATTAAGCAAAAGTACTACTACTAGGCTTTAATCAACTCACTAGAAGTTGATTATTAATTGTGCGAGCAAAGCAATGAAAACATCACATGTTG